>APFE030079438.1:9623-28006 GCA_000404065.3 Pinus taeda | reverse complement strand
CCCTGTCAGATACAAGGTGAGAATATGGAGAAAACTCAACTGCAAGACCTTTTAATATTCTGGAAGAGATTCTTACATATGACTAAAATATCTTCTCGGTTGTTGAAGCCCATTGCCAAGAACCGATCCATCCAAGATGAATCTTTGTTCTTACAAGAGGTTTGTTTTTGAAGCATCTGTTTGAGGAATGAGTGGTTTTATGATAGTGATCACATGGATGAAGATCAAAACAATGATCTTTCATATGGCTAACTCGGTCACAATGTTGGCATTTTACAATCTGTTGTGGCTGTTGTGGAAGAGGAGCAAGATCTGGAACAACTAAAGGTGAACTGTCACGAAGAAACCCAGTACTTTGAAATTGAATGGGCTTGGAATAGTCTAGAATATGAAAGAATGTCTCCTTATCATATCCAAGACCTGTTCTGTGCTTGTTGTGGACAAGCTCTTCCAAAGGTCTGATGATGGGCTTGGCAAGTATAGGCTGAATTTTTGCGTCTTTCTACAAATCTCCTCCTTTATTGGGTACTAGATCAACATTATTGATTTGGTGCTTATGGGAGTCTATCTCAATGTTCTGAACAGAAATAGGTTCAGAATGATGACTCCACTGCTGTAATTCTTCTTGTTGTAGCTTTGACTCGAGTTGAAGAAACTCAATTTTCTCCTCTGCATCTTCTAACCAAATTTGAATATTAAGGAGAGAGGCTATCAATTTTCACTGTATCATGGTCAATGGAATGTAGAAAAGTTTTTAGGAAATATAAAACTTCACCAATTTCAGCCATTTTTCAAACGAATGCAGTGCGTTCATGATACTTTTAGTCCCTCAAAAAGCTAACTAGATCAGTTTATTTGTATAAAACAGGCTTCTTGGAAAAATCTGTCAAGTTTCTTGGAGAAATATGTCAACTACTCCATATAAAACCATACCATGTAATTTCATACCATATAAATAATATACCAAACTTCTCTTTTTTTCTTTTTTTAAATCTTCACTTTATATACCATGATCTTATAAAATTACTCAACGTACTTTATATGCCACTTATACTACCAATACATTCACTATACACTAATATATGAACCATTCTTCACAACGCACAGTCTTAAAAAAAAGGGTCCACATACCATTCACTGCACCATTCAAAAGGAGTTCTCAAAATGTCACTGCTCTCTCATTGTGAATGAGAATGTCACAGGTTATATTCGGTTGTTGTTATTCAGTCCCATTTTCATGGTTGGCTTAGTAGAAAACTGTTGTTTCGAATTAATAAACTCTGTAATTAACATGGATGATAGGCTATGGCTTGAGAACTGTGTTACAGAGGCATTGGATGTGCTATTGAATCATAAGACTGTCAATGGTATTCTTCACACCTATGCAGCATTAGATGTTGCAACACAACATTCGAAAAGGTGTTGTGGCGATTGGGGCTATTGATAAGTCTTGTCATCTTATTCACTCGACCAATCGCAATGCACCACATGAGGAAGTCTTGAAGCATGCACTGTTTGTATTATCCAACATTGCTTACTATCCAGAACTAGCCCAACTTGTAGTGGATACCCCTGGTTCAATTAACACAATTACTGAACAACTTTTGAGAAACATGGATGAAGGTTTTTCGAAGGCAGCAGAAGTTTTGAAGAAGCTTTGTGCAGTGGAAGATGGAGCTAATGTTGTTCAGAAATTGCCTACTATCATTCGCAAGCTAAAGTATCTAGCTCAAAATTTGGAAAGAAAAGTTGAACTTGAACAGAGAAGCTTGGAAAGGCTTCCACAGAAAGCACCAGAGGCAACAAGGAAGGTAGGAGAAAGAAGATTGAGGGAAACAGTTTCACAACACCGGTCAATGATTCATCTCTTGCAATGCATCACTGGTGAACTCAACGTGAACAAAACACACAACCTTCTAAAGAGGAGGGCCAACATATACCAAGGAGGTGGTGGGACCGCAGTGTTGTATGGTATTGCAAAACTACAGCGATGTATGGTATTGTATGGCCATAGAGCGAGATCGAATGGTGACCGGTGGGAGTTGAGGAGTGTCATACACAATATAAGCTGTGAACTGGAGCACAATGTGTAGATTAGAGCCAATTGGGAGGTGTCCGAGTGCAGTGAGGAGGAGCGTTGGTGTGATAGGAGAACCGGGAGTCTAGATACCACGAGAGGTGAGGAACGTTATTACACGAGACCAGAGCAGCACAGGGGTGTATGGGTTGTTATGCCAGGAGGAAACCGGAGCGGTGGGAGAGGTATGGGGTGTTAAACTTGGTTGCCCGAGCAATCGTTAAGATGACAAACTATTTGCCATAACCATCCCGATTCGTCTGCATATTGTGTTTTTCGGGCTTCATTAAAAGCCTGAGTTGCCAGGAATAAAGTTTCGAGCTCGTCCAACCCTGATAGTTCTTGATCAATCTGAAAGGAAGGAGAGTCTTGGGTTTCAACACCTACTAACTACCCTCCCCTCTTCTTTCACCCATAACCTCTATGAATGAATAAAAACATATGGCCTGCTGGAATATTTGGAGGGCTCATATTAGGTTCGGTTTGACAATGTCTTTGCATTCATGCAAACCATATGAAATAAATATAAAAACAAACATTCTAGTCGTCTTGCTCAGTCCACAAAATGCAAGGCCATAGAATAATGTAGTGAATGTAAAGAACGCATAGAGCATCAGATAAAGGAATAGCAAGGTAGGTCTGACCAGCTTGGAAATGATGCAACGGGAAAGACAGGCGTGGAGGAAGAGTAATAGACACGTAGTGTTGTGAGACCGAATAAGGAGGACCGATTCTGCAGGGGCTAGCAGAGCTACAACAATAGCAGAACAAAAACAAAGGAGTTACGACTAAACAAAAAAACCTTTAACAAATAGGCATCTTTAATTTAGCTTCAAATAAATTTAGTTATGCAGGTCAGTGGAATAGTCCGCAGTAAGAAATATGCAAGCACACAACAATGGAAATTCTGATACCCAGGAAGGCAGAACTGACATTTAGAGAGTCCACAAGAGAAGTGGCTCAAACTAGAGCAAGGCCATAATTAAGGACTAGCAAGGTAGGTCTGACCAGCTTGGAAATGATGCAACGGGAAAGACAGGCGTGGAGGAAGAGTAATAGACACGTAGTGTTGTGAGACTGAATAAGGAGGACCAATTCTACAGGAGCTGGCAGAGCTACAACAATAGCAGAACAAAAACAAAGGAGTTACGACTGAACAAAAAAACCTTTGGCAGATAGGCATCTTTAATTTAGCTTCAAATAAATTTAGTTGTGCAGGTCAGTGGAACAGTCCGCAATAAGAAATATGCAAGCACACAACAATGGAAATTCTGATACCCAGGAAGGCAGAACTGACATTTAGAGAGTCCACAAGACAAGTGGCTCAAACTAGAGCAAGGCCATAATTCTATTGCAACTTTGATACCATGTTAACCACACAAGGAATGGGAACAACAAATATGAAAGATAAACGTTGAATTGCATATATTATTCACAATGATACATATTTATAATACATTGGAGTGACCCTTGGTTTCATATTCCAAGTGGTCTCTTGGAATCCTTTTGACTTTTTAGCTTCCACAACAACCCTTAGAGCATTAGGTGTCCAACAAATAGCTTACTTGCTTTAGAAGCGAGGTGATAGGCTCTCTAAGAAGGGCTAAGAGGATGCTTGAGCCTAGGTTTAGAGGATATGCCTTGACAAGGGGCTCCCTAGACTTAAGGATCCTTATGTAGCAATGGATTCTATGTAATCCTTGTGGAATTTGAGTTGTAGATTTGTGGGACCACAAAGAAGCCAAGTTGACCCAAACTAGGTCAAGGGTATGGAGTTGATTGTCCACAAAGGGGCCTAACCTAATTAGGGGAGAGAATAGGATCAAAGGACTAATTTTATTTTAAGATTTGAATGCAATGATCCTACTGAGGACACTAACCCAATCCAACCTAGGGAAAGAGTTGGTCTTATGGCTAGGGCTTTCTTTATCTCAAGATTCCACCGTCCCATTCGCCTCAAACTTGGAGGACCTCTAGAGAAAATTCCAGCGCATGGGTGGACCAAAAATCGAAGGGTTTGGATGGCTACAATGAAATTTGTTTGATACCCTAGGTGACCTACTAGGGTTAGGACTACAAGGAGAAGGAAAAGGCGAGAAAAATATTCTTTTAAGTGATCACCAATGCTTAGATCAGTGCCTTTCCTTTAAGAGAGATGGAATCAAGGTGATTTTGTGATTTGGAGAGGCTTAACCCAATCAAGGAGACCTCTAGGCAACTTCGCATGGCAAATTAGGGCATGAGAGTAGCTTCCAGAAGATTTTATACTTCGATGTGCAAGAATTGATGACTTATCAAGGTGTATTCAATGAAAATTACCCTATAGAAACATTCATTCGTCATACATGACAAATGTAATATATGCAACACTTCAAAAGTCTTAAACTTCCACAATTTTGCATAAATTAGGGTAAATTTCAGATCTAAAGAGCAAAAATCCCATACATGATTCATGTGACAAGATAAAAGTAAAGAATAGACATGAAAAAGAGCACTTAAATGTACAATGAGTATATTCAATCATCAAATCAAGACAAATTTGAAGTTCTAAGATCAAGAGAATAGTATCCAAACATCAAAATTCATCCATGAAACCAAACTCATCCTCCAAAAGGGAATGCGAAATTCTCACAAGAGCTACTAATCCCAAACAAGTGATAATGAGAGGAATGAATGAGTCTCTCATCAATTTATATCCTCTCTAAAGGGTTCGATTTGCCTAATTAGATCTAATTAAGCCCCAAATAATAAAATATTGTGCAATAATAATATCCCTTGGTGGCAAGCCCACCAAGATAGCTCAATAACATAAAAAGAGGCCTCTCAAGAGGAAAGAATAATCAACATAATGAATCGTTGGGCCATTGAGAAAGCCTAGTGGACTCCAAAGTGTGCCTTGGTGAGAGGATGGACTCCAAAGATAGTGGAGGGTTGGACCCTTGATATCCAAGCAAGTCATATGTGGTGTCCCCAAGTGGGTGTGGGGGCACTATGACATCCTCATGGATCTCCAAGTGGATCGATAATGCATGTAAACCATTTGTAAGAGCTAGTATGATGACATAAGCCCTCCCTTTGTCTCCTGCAATGAGACACATCCTCATCTGGACCCTGGAACCTCTGTCAAGTGTGTGGCACAAGTGTGAAGTCGGTTGGGCATGGTGATCCAAGTGCATCATCCTCATCCAAAAGGTGGAACACGAGCAATCACTGAATGGTGTTGGGGATCCATGAAGTACTCTCTACTATGGTGGAGGCCCATGACTCTCAACACTCACCCTACAAGTGCCAATGTGGCCTTCTGGAGGGCTTGGACCCCGTATAAGGAGACAAAACCCCAAAATGGAGACCCACCTACAATCCTGCATAAGATCCAATGCATCCCCTTGCCCTTCAATACAACAAATCATTAGAGTAATCAAGTAAAAGAGCTTAAAAATCATGGAATCAAGTGGGCATTTCATGGTGGCATGCCCTTCCATAGTGGGCTTTGGCATGTAATGGTGTCTCCAATCTCAATAAGGGGGTTAACCAAGGACCCTATTAGGTGGTTTCAACTTTTAAAGGGGTTGACATGTCCATGGTACATCCATCAATGGGTAGGTGGCATGTGATAAAGTGATGGAACGAAGAGGGGATCAGGGGAAGGATCTAGGCCACATGTCATGGTACAAGGGAAGTTATGATGAAGGAAGCCCACACTTGGGTATATGAGCGTAGGAGGGAGAAAATTGTGGTACATGAGTTACCTCGGCCTTTGTTTTTTCAACCATTCTTCATATGCCTTTTGTCTTTGATTGATTTTTCTTCATAACTGCTCAGAGCTCCAGGGGATGAGAGCATGATGTGTTGGATATGGCAATGGATACCCCCTTTAAGGTACATTTCCTATTGAGAGTGGCCAAATTATGCTTTTTCTTTTATTTTTAGCTGCATCAACCTTTGGGGCATCATTCTAGACCTGACCCAAGGTGTGGAAAAGGGAAGGGGGGGGCTAACCCTTTGTTGACCAGTGGACCAATGTGGACCCGGATGGGAAAGGTGATGAATGTGGTTAAAATTAGCAGAGGGGAGTGATGTATATGGTGTCGGGAAGCGGGACCAAGCAACCAAAATCTAGATTTCCCATGTAGCGCCAACCCTATAGCTAATAGCCAGTAAAGGAGATCCCGCGGGACTAAGGTACAAGGCTAACCATCGAATCGGGCAGGGGAGACAAGAGTACAAACCTAGCCCACTTTTTTCGTTGAATCCTACCACCAATCCATACCCAAAAGTGTCCATGGTAAGTAAGCAAAATCACTCTACTACACCAATGAAAAGCCATACCTTCAAGGTCGGGAGGCCCAGCTTCAAACATACGATCATAACAAATGGTCGAGGGACCACATGGCTAGCTTAGGTGGCAGAGATAATGGCACATTGAGCTATCTAGTGTTTGCAAGGGATTGTTGGTTGTTGACTGAGGACCACCTTGGAGAAAAAATTTTCCTATGCATACTACCCACAAGTAGTGGCTAACAACGGGCATTTATTTCGAACACTACTACTTGTGCAAAAATTTAGGCCAAAAAGCAAGTTTCTCTCAAGCAAACAAAGCTTTGGCTCACAACAATATTCACAACAAGTACAAGGTGGCCAAGGTAATTTACTATGCTACTTAGGAAAGAGATAAGATGCCTAGATTTGGTTCAACGCTAAGTGGAAGAGAACAATCATCAAAGGTGTATATCAGAAAATGATTGGCTTAAATAAATGGAAATTCATATTAATTTCAACAAAATAATCACCTTCTATACACTTTAAAATTAAAATAAAAAATTTCAACAAAATAATCACCTTCTATACACTTTAAAATTAAAATAAAAAATTCTTTGTAATATGCTTCTTGACACCTTGAAGATCTTGTAATTTGCACTTAGGATAAAAAAATCACAATGGTGACCTAACATGTAAATGATCATTTCATTGAGTTTCACAGTCCCTAACTGACCCTGGTATAGGAACGTTCAACACCACCAATAAGGCCATCGCTAGGTAATTTGTCAATTATGTGAGTAACTTTGGGTGGCATAAGCCATGGTTAATGGTCATGATAGTGTGGTGATCCCTGGTCAATATGGTAATGGTTATATTTCTTGTAAACAAATGTGGAAGCAAGGCTTCTCTCCTTTGCTCAAGCTTTGATTTCATTCATTTTGCCAACACTGGTGTGTAGAAGATGATATTGTTGTTGTTTAAATGGAAAAATATGGTCTAAGGCTCCTGCAACTCACCCTTCATATATTCCACTCCATGGATTTGAGTTGAAAAGAGGTGACAGGTAGATTATGTTAGGATGAAAACGGCCATAATGCCAGGCACAATCAATATAAAACCTCTCTTAGATATATCAATCCACATTGTCTGAATTCGTGAAAGGATCAACCAAGGTCTAAAACTTTGCTCAGGCAGAAAGTACTGATTGGTCTTGTCGTTATGGCATGTTTGGAGATTTATCAAAATGTTACGCATAATTGGGTACTTGATTGAAATTTGATATAAATTTTGTCATGCAAACTTTGTGAATAATGCTAAGGTGACCTGTTTGCGTGGGAGTGGTTGACATTACACAATCAGAGTACTCCACCATCCTAATGCATTCAATGATTAATAGTACAACATGTATGATGAAGTGAAATTGGATTGATCTCCATCATCCATTGAATCCCACAGTGGGCATGCAAACTGGGGAAAATGCAATTCATAGTAGGTCTAGCACTTCACTATCACGTGCCTCTTGCTTCTACTGTCAATAATTTCACTCTACATGCAGCAACTTGGTGAACCCTAATTGTATGTTAAGCACAGGGACCAAAATTTCCTGATTTGGTATCAACTTGATCTTGGTTATTTCTAGAGGAGGTTGTTGGACTTTGGGTAACTCCTCTATGTTCAAAGCATTATCACTTTGCTAGAGATTTTTCTATTCTTCTAAGTATTAAGGCATCTTGAGAGGTTATGGAAGTTGATCTCAGGCAATCCCATCAAATCAAACCTTCTCCTGCCTTTGAAAACCTACAAAAAAAATAGCTTGACCAACCCATAGCCACAGTCCAATGGTTCATCACTTTTCCATTTACAAAATCCCTGCAAGTGGCAACATTGAAGGAAGAGTGTGGATCCTTCAATTGCCTTGCAATTACTCTTACTATTCAAACAGTGAATATTTCACGAAACAAATTGGAGGGATAGCCTAGAGAGTGGAATTTGCAAAGGACGAGCAGACAAATATTGAAGAAAATGTAACTAGGTTTGGTATTTATACATGTAATTTTGATCTTTGTACTTGTAAACAAAAATTATTTTTATGAATTATAAGAATGAGTTTCTTACTCATTCCATAGATCTAGGAAAGTCAAAGAGTCAAAAAGTTATTCTTGGGCATTTATGAAATGTATATGAGTCAACCTAAAGTCAAGAACAACCCTGCAAGACCAGCACAATCCTCTTGAAGACAAGCAAGCAAAACAATGAAGAGAATAGTCAAGTCAACCAGCAGAATTGATATAAAGAATAGACATGTCGGCTCAAATGAAGTGACTCAATAGCTCATTAATTCATGTCGACTTGAACGCATTGACATACACCTATAAATAGGCAGCTAGGGTCACCGTAAAAGAACATAGAAGCATCTCGCATCTCTCTGAAGAAACTTGGATGGGTACAAGTCTGTGACTTCGCATATTTTGAAGGAGCACTCTCTCAGATAAGCACAGTATAGATATGTTAAAATTGGCAACTAGGGCCAAACTCCATGTGGGTCATCTTATTTATGGCAGCTTATATTTTTCTTGGATTCCTCTCATCAAGAGGTGTAGGATTGATCTAATGATCATCCGATTCTGACATGTATTCATGGAGATATGAATTTATTTGTGTTATGTGACAATTCGTCAAGGTCGGCCAGCAACCAAATTACCCCCACTTGTCCTCAACGTTTTACCATAAATAGAGGTGGCCTTCAAGTCATTTGGTCACTCATCTCTTGTGATCCCTCTCTCCACTCATTTGGGTTTTAGTGGAAAGAGGGGCGTGGAAGAGAAGGTTTATATGCATTGTTGCCCTAGAGGAGATGCCCTAGACCTTAACGCAATCATGAAGGCTAAACCTTAATGTAGTCATAAAGGCTAGACCTTAATGCAGTCATGAAGGCTAGACCTTAACGTTGTCATGGAGGAGAGCTCTTAACGTTGTCATGGAGGATAGCCCTTAATGTTGTCATGGAGGAGTCATATAGCCGCGGAGGAAGAAGACACCTAGGCCACAGTTAATGAGGGCTTATATGCAATAAGAGGAGGAGCCTTATATGCTGGATAGAAGAGGCCTTAACAAGCCCTAGCCGTAGTCCAAATAAGTGTCCTATTCTGTTGTTCTAAAGTGCCCTAAACATAGGTCCAATAGAGACCCTAATCCGTTGTCCTAGAAGGCTCTCAGCCGCAGGTGTAAAGGAAGTTTTAGACACAGTTGTGAAGGCACTTTAGAAGCCCTATACGCAGTAATAAGGAGGCCCCGATCCACCGTTTAAGATATGCTCCTATCTACAGCTAGTCGCAGTCAAATAGATGTTGTCATACACAGTTAAAGGTGGCTTCATTTTGATGTTACTACTCACTATCAAGAGGATAGTAAATTCAATGTTCTAAGTGGTCCAAAGCCACAACCTAAAAGGGAACTCTAATATGTTGTTTAGAGATGCCCTAATGTGCCCTAATCGCAGGTGGTTGTCAGCATGAAAGTGGCATGGTTTGGGACAGTATAAGGTTGGTCTGTTCTTCCAAGAGGACCGATTTAAAGGAGCATATCATCAGACATGTTGGGGTGTTATTGAAGGGACATGTCATAATGAATATGCTTCTTGAAGATCGTGTGTTGGGCCGCAGGCCATAAAACCACAATCAAGCATTTCGTATGAGTGTATGAGGGCGTATATATATGCCTAGATCTTCAGCATAACTTGTGAGATATTACGGCTGAGATCCAAGGCTATTTTGATGACTATTGGAGGGTTGTATGATGCTGCTGCAAGATGACGGACAGAGCTAGCAACGTATAGCATTGTGATGGAATCACCTTGGAGAATCAGTTGAAGGATGAGGACTAATAATTATGCCTTCATCTAAGTTCAGAACTGCAATCCTTGTCATCATATCTACAACCTCATTGTGTTCTCTTCATGGTGAAGACCTTTGATGTTTGATCTCTTATTTTGGCAAGTCAAAGTGTTGACTTCAAATGTATTTGTCCTATCTCTCTCTATGTTGAACTATTGAAGATATAAGAAGAATTGATCAAGGGTTTCCCCACATTGGGGTTTGTCCCTCGTTGGTGCCACATCTTGTGTTCTCTTGTCTTGGCTTGTTTTATGATGTTTATGTTTATGTTCTATCTACATTTTACTATCATGTTGATGTGATTGCTAACCTGGAATTGATATTGGACTAAAATGAAAAATTGAAATAAATTACTCTCAGCATAGAACATACCTAAAATTTAACATGGAATCAAAGTTGAGGTGAAGACAAAGCCCAAGTAGGAGTGAAAGAGCAATCATCGAAGACAGTTGGACAAGGTCAAAGGCTCAATGGGTTCCTCATCCCTCTTCCCGGCTGAAGACAAGCTTCGTAAAAACTCTATCATGGATGGAAGATGTCTCTAAATCTGAAATTGAAAGAGCAAGAAGTGTTGGATTACGTGAAGGGTAAAATCCTTGAGCCTCCATCAAATGCACTAGCTACTACAAAGAACAAGTACACTAAGGGTGGAAGGAAAGGCAAATGCCTTGCTTGCAATAGGTTTGGCCATTATGGGAGAGAGTGTCCAAATAGAAGGGACACATCACTTGATGATGATAACAATCATTCCAGAGGCATCATCAATGATCGAAGGAATGACAGGTACAATGACAAAGGAAAAAGGAATGCAAGTCATCAAGGAAATGGCCGACTCTTCAAGAAAGCAAGGAACTCCAGGTATGAAGAATCAAATGTTGTTTTTGATAAGCAAAAAGAGTATTATTTTATATCGGCCCTCTCCACTACTTCTCCTCTGGACTCTTTGGGAAACTGGCTTATTGATAGTGGTGCTTCAAGGCACTTTATCGAATACAAGGAAGCTCTCTCTAATTTGATAGAGAAGGAGACAATCGTGAAGATCATTCTTGAAGTCGATGCCACCTATCCCGGAAAGGGTGTAGGGAATGTTACCCTTCAATTGAATGAGGGTAACACGATTCATTTACAAGAAGTTATGATCTCAAAAGGAACTTGGTGTCCATTTCGGCAATGGAAGATGAAGGTTACAAGGTGGCATTCATTGATGGAAAGGTACGTGTTTGGAAAAGGAACTTTAAAGATGCTTTTTCTCTTGGGTTCAAGGTTGGCAATTTGTATCAAGTTGTAGGAAGTCCAATGGGGAACATGTCATG
Source organism: Pinus taeda (assembly GCA_000404065.3). Lineage (NCBI taxonomy): Eukaryota > Viridiplantae > Streptophyta > Pinopsida > Pinales > Pinaceae > Pinus > Pinus taeda. The sequence goes on along the minus strand of APFE030079438.1, from coordinate 16,463 downwards.
TGACACATCTCTTCAACGGCATCGAAGTCTGCCCATCTTCATTGCAAGGCCCTACTCGATGCGAGTCAAATGGTGACAAGGATGCCTGAATTCAAGGAAGAGCATGAAGGTACATGTCTGAGATGTACCAAAGGAAATCTTACAAGGGGACCATTCCCCTCATGTAATAGAAAGACCTCAGATGTGGAGCAACCCAAGGAGTTTGAGATTCATGATCGGGAATCTCATGTATGCAGGTGGAAGAAAGTTCTCTATGATTTAAAGCAAGCACCCCAAGCTTGGAATGAGAGGATTGATAACTATCTAATAAAGCTGAGATTCACTAGGAGTGAAGCTGATCCAAACCATTGCTTTAAGGTTATGGATGATAGACCTCTCATACTGGTACCTTATGAGGACGACCTCTTTCTGACAGGTACAAACCCTCTCATTTGCAAAAGTAAGAGGGAGTTGGATTCCGGATTTGGAATAGTGAACTGCAAGCCCGTGACTACCTCGATGGAGCCTAGCTTTAAGAAGTTATGCGGTAGTGCTACCGGATCTGATTTGGAAATGCCTCTGAGTTTTATCTACTCATAATAGCATTGATGTTCTTGGTGAAGTCTCGTCCGGATATATGTTTTGCAGTTAGCATGTTGAGCTCATATATAGTTGAGCCTCACTGGATTGGTGCCAAGAATCTTTTGAGATATCTTCGGGGCACAATCTCTCATGGATTGAGATACATTGTCGGAAATGTGAGGCTGCATGATTATTCTGATGACTGATTAAGCAGTGTGGAGGATCACAAGAGCACTTCTGGGTGTTGGTTCTCTTTGGTTCCGCTTCGATATCTTGGATGAGCACGAAGCAGGAAGATGGTTGTTTTGAGCACCGTTGAGGCCGAATACATAACTAAGGGTATGGTCTCCTGTGAAGTTGTCTGATTGTGGAAGCTCTTCTGTGAGTTGTTTGGACATGTGTTGGATACCATCGTGATCTTCTGTTATAACCAGAATGGGATTCGATTGTTGAGGAATCCTATGTTTTATGATCAATCCAAGCATATAGACATCAGGTACCACTTTATCTAGGATATGGTACAGCGAGGAGCAATAGGGCTCCATCACTTTGGGATTGATGTGCAGGTCATCGATATTAAGATGAAGCCCCTGGGAAAGGTCAAATTCTTGACTTTCTGAGAACGACTAGGAGTCATGGAGAGACTCTCTCTTGAGGTTCCTGTATCATATGTACATTGAGCTCTAGGAGCTCTGGGGGGCTTGGGGTACTTCTTAGAGTGATAAGCAACCATAGGGTGAGTGGTTCAGCCTTCCCCTAGTGGTTTTTTGTGTACAGCGTGAGTGGTCTAGCCTTCCCCTGTGATACCCCGTGGCGACATGTAGGCAGGATGAGGGGTTCATCCTTCTCCTGCTAAGACATCCTACCCATGCAGTCTGGGACTCATGGGAAATACCTCTCATCTAGCCAATAAGTAGGGAAATCAGGATAGGGACCATAGTAGTACCAATGGACGCATCATGTAACTATCATACTCCCTATGCTAGGATGATATTGATTTGGGATCAATGGGAATTGGCTTCGGGTCAGTAAGAGTAGTATGAGACACTCTATTTATTTGGAACTGATTTCGGATCAGTAAGAGCGGTATGAGACACTCTCTTTATTTGGAACTGATTTCAGACCAATAAGAATGGTATGAGACACTCTCTTTGTTTGGAACTGATTTCAAATCAGTAAGAGTAGTATGACACACTCTCTTCATTGGGATTGACTTCGGGTCAGTAAGAGTGCTATGTGACACTCTCTATCTGAGACTGACTTTGGGTCAGTAGAGAAAGGTATGATACATTCTTGATCACTTCTTCTTCATAGTTCAGCAAAGCAAAGCAGAGCAGAACAGAGCAGAGAAAAGAAGAACAGAGCAGAGCAGAGCAATGCAGGGCACTAATAGCAGAGATAGTATGGACTGATAGATGGATTAGCAGATGGAGTTCTCCCTAGTTGAGAGGGAGTGTTAAAATTGGAAACTAGGGCCAAACTCCATGTCAGTCATATTATTTATGGCAGTTGATATTTTTCTTGGATTCCTCTCGTCGAGAGGTATAGGATTGATCTAACGATCATCCAATTCCGACAAGTATTTATGGATATATGAATTTATTTGTGTTATGTGGCAATTCGTCAAGGTTAGCCAACAACCAAATTACGTCCACTTGTCCTCAACGTTTTACCATAAATAGAGGTGGCCTTCAAATCATTTGGTCGCTCATCTCTTGTGATCCCTCTCTCCACTCATTTGGGTTTTAGTGGAAAGAAAGGCCTAGAAGAGAAGGTCTATACGCTGCCCTAGACGAGATGCCCTAGACCTTAACACAGTCATGAAGACTAGACCTTAATGCAGTCATGAAGGCTAGATCTTAACATTGTCATGGAGGAGAGCCCTTAACGATGGCATGGAGGAAAGCCCTTAACGTTGTCATGGAGGATCCCTTAACGCTGTCATGGAGGAGAGACCTTGAAGCTATCATGGAGGAGAGACCTTAACGTTGTCCTAAAGCAGTCATATAATCGCAGAGGAAGAAGACAACTAGGCTGCAGTTAATGAGGGCTTATATGCAGCAAGAGGAGGATCCTTATACGTTGGATAGAGGAGGCCTTAACAAGTCCTAGCCGCAGTCCAAACAAGTGTCCTATGCCGATGTTCTAAAGTGCCCTTAACACAGGTCCAGTAGAGACCCTAATCCACTGTCCTAGAAGGCTCTCATCCACAGGTGTGAAGGAAGTTTTAGACGCAGTTGTGAAAGCACTTTAGAAGCCCTATCCACAGTAATAAGGAGGCCCTAATCCACCATTTAAGATATCCCTATCTACAACTAGCCACAATCAAATAGATGTTGTCATACATAGTTAAAGGTGGCTTCATTTCGATGTTACTACTCACTGTCAATAGGAGAGTAAATTCACTGTTCTAAGTGGTCCAAATCCGCAGCCTAAAAGGGAACTCTAATCTATTGTTTAGAGATGCCCTAATCGCAGCTGGTTGTCAGCATGAAAGTGGCATGGTTTGGGACAGTATAAGGCTGGTCTCTTCTTGCAAGAGGATCGAGTTAAAGGAGCATAGCATCAGACCTGTTGGCGTGTCATTGAAGGGACATGCCACAATGAATTGAAGGGACATGTCATAATGAATATGCTACCTGAAGACTGTGTGTTGGGCCGCAAGCCATAACACCACAATCAAGCATTTTGTATGAGTGTATGAGGGCCGCAAGCCATAACACCACATTCAAGAATTTTGTATGAGTGTATGAGGGCCTATATATATGCCTAGATCTTCAGCATAACTTGTGAGATATTATTGTTGGGAGCCAAGGCTATTTAGATGCCTATTGGAGGGTTGTATGACGCTACTACAAGATGAGATGGACAAAGCTATTATCATGGGTTAGTATTACCGCATTGAGGATTAGTTAGCTAGCAAGGTACAACATGGTGATGGAATCACCTTGGAGAATCAGTTGAAGAATGAGGATTGATAAGTATGCCTTCACCTGAGTTCGGAACTGTAGTCCTTGTCATGAAATCTACAACCTCATTGTGTTATCTTCATGGTGAAGATCTCTGATGTCTGATCTCTTATTTTGGCAGGTCAAAGTGTTAACTTCAAATGTATTTGTACTATCTCTCTCTGTTGAACTATTGAAGAATATAAGAAGAATTGATCAAGGGTTTCCCCACATTGGGGTTTGTCCCTGGCTGGTGCCACATCTTGTGTTCTCTTGTCTTGGCTTGTCTTCTGATGTTTATGTTTATGTTCTATCTACATTTTATTAGCATGCTGATGTGATTGCTAATCTGGAATTGATATTGGACTAAAATGAAAAATTGAGGTAAATTGATCTCAGCAGAAAACATACCTAAAGTTTAACAAGATACCATCTTGGACTCACCTAAAATCTCACAAAGAAGTCTCGGTCTCCTCCTCGTTACAGGCCTCGATGCATTGTTGATGTAGTCTACTCCTCAGTGGAAAAGAGATTATAAGAATTTCGGTGTCATGATAAGTGCAGTCACAAGTGTACACCCTCGGCAAGAAGGATCTCTATCAAACTCTGTCTCGGACTTCATATATCATAAACATAGTCACGATTTTGATGATCACTGTCTCACTGTCTCGGAATATACATGGTAAGGAGGATCTCTGTGATCTCTGTGCGATGAAGGAGCAATGAAGCTCATAGTTATGACGAGTCTCTCAATGGAAGCACAATGATGTTGCAGCATTAATGAATGTCTTCATGATACAGTGATGATGATGATCTCAGTGATACAAAGATGAGGATTGGTGCCTTGGCCTTGGAGTGGCTCAGTCAGTCAAGGGTCATGATCTTGGTGTTCGTCAATTGGAATCTCTATAAGAATAATTTTGTGTGGGTTTTCCTCTCCAAGAAGAAGAGGTTTTGGCCCTTACAGAAAGCCAAAATTTTGTGTCCTTGTCTCTTTGTTATGATAGCTATTTGATGAACTAAAGAAGACACACTAATGTTAAGAGAAATGCTAATAAGCTAAATGTTAAATCCCTCACAAATAGTTATCATGTCAAGAAGAATCTCATTAACTCCATGCCCTAGATTCTTCAACATGGTTCCAGAGCTATGGTTGCAGTCTAAGGAAGGGCATAAAAGAGACACTTAAGGATCCACTTCAAGAAGGACATCAAAACAAGTTGAAGGAACTGAAAGATCAGTCTTCAACAAGAAGTATACAATAGCAAGACAATTCAAGATCAATCTCAGTTAAAGTGAAGTCTCAATGCTAGTACTCAGAGGTTGGATCACTCTGAATCTTCGGATGGTACAGACAGGTCCAGGACCTCGGTGATGAAGATATCCTTATCAATCTCAATGAGGACAGCGAAGTATGATATCTCAGCATTCTTGTGATCACAATACAATCACTATCTCGACCTCCTCATAATCGCAGTCCTCAACATACAAAATGATGTCACTGCGTAATATATTATTAGGATGCTCATGATGGAGATATACTAACAAGTCTTGGTATCTTTGTCTCGGTAATCTCTCGGCATAAAAATGATGGCTTCAAAGATCCTATAGCACCACTTAGTTTCAATGGAAAGAATCATGGTAATCCCACATTAGTGAACAGTCTCATACACAGTCTCGAATAAGAAACTTAGCAATACTACAATAATATATGTATATATATATTCCACACTGCCATGGCAAGTAAGATCTCGATGATAAACACAATTAGATTCTCGGTCAAGGAACAGTCATGATCCTGACATAGGTTATGATCTTAGTGAAAACTATGAAGAGACAGTCATGATCTCGATAGATCAAAAGGCAGATCTCCAATACACATCTCAATAAAGACACAGTGATGAATTCAGTGACAAGTTCGGGCTCACTACACAATGCACAATTCGAATGAACAGCACTCATAGACATCACTATCTCGGTACAATGTTACAGCGATATACTTGGCACAGTTCCAGATCTTGTCTATAAACATGATCTCAATAGCATGATGCTCGGATCAGAGCATGAATTTGTTGATGTTGAAATATAATAAGGTCCACTTGTGGGATGGCAGTATCACGAGCATGTCAACAATGAGTTCAGTATAGGAGTCAAAAGAACCAAGAAGATGAATTAGGAATCCAAATGATCTCAAGATCATAAAGCAGTTTCGATGATGACAAGATCACAAAAGTCATGATGCCAAAAGCTCTCCAAAGAAGTTTTGGTAAAAGGATACTAGTGGTTCATGATGGGAAGCTCAAGCAGATGAAGCATAAAGGTCAAGATCTCCTCTTCACATACCACGTAAGTATCTTTCATGTTTTTGGTTTAATAACTTTGTTTTGCAAGGAAATAGAAATACTGGAGGATAGTCATAGTCCTCATGAAAAAGGTCCTTGCATAAAATAAGAAGGACTGTCATAATCCTCATAAGGGAAAATCATTGATGTCTATGGAAAGGTCTTTGAAGGTCAAATAGTGCTTGAATGTATCAAGAGACTCAAGGAATCATATGAAATCACTCAAAGGTTCTCACATGCTAAAAGAGGAGACATAAAGAGAGATATATGAAATTCTAGAAAATATATTCTCTGAAATTATGGTAAAGAAGGTGACATCACTTAGACCCACACAAAAGCTTGGTCCTCAAGCAAAGCAAGACAAAATAAGTATAGCTAAGATTCAATGCTATAGAAAGATTTTGGAAGCTCATAACATTGAAAGATGGAGGAAGCTGAAGAAAAGGGCCAAGGAAAGAGGGAGTAACAAATCTCTCCTACGAGTAAGATAGTATCTCTCACAAAAAGGGTCCTATCATAAGCCCTTAAATCTTGTGCTATAATATATGGCAATGATAATAAGATGCATCATGGAAGCATTAGAAACAAGAGCTCGTGACATCACCATGGGAATCATGGAAGACAAAATCCATGGCAGACAAACATGTAGGATATAGCTCTTGGGAACCTCAGTGGACATTGAAGGAAAGAAAGAAGTCATATAAGACAAGGTTCATCATACATCGAGTGTTGAAAATGCAACAAGATGATGGAGCTTAGTGAAAAGAAGTCGCCTTCACTAAGTGGGCCCGCAGGCTATTTTTGGCGCAAAGTCTATTTTTAGACTATGTCTATTTTTAGACATATGGATCATGGTCTATGAGTTGCAGGATGCTATTTATGGATGATTGGTCATGTTGGTAAAAATAGATGGACTTCTATTTTTAGACATATGGGCGGAGTCTATTTTTAGACTGCCATGCTAAAAATAGAAAAGTCAAATATTATTA
>APFE030079432.1:1069-27186 GCA_000404065.3 Pinus taeda | reverse complement strand
CGAGCCTCATTGTAACACAGTTCAGGGGCATGTAGCCGCCACATCTCTTCTCAGAGATAAGCTACCATCGCCCTAGTTGGTTTATTTCCAACTCTGTTCGTAAGCATATTTTCAGTATTTTAAATTAATGAAATGAAGTATTATTTCCACTGCATCTCTATGTTTATGCTTATTTCTGTAATTTGTTGCATCCCTGTTTAAATCTGGATCAACTACACTGCCTCTTTGAACCTCTCGATGCTTTCACTGCCTTATGCTCACCGGGGCTAGAAAATCCCCTCCCATCTACTATCCCTACCCCTCATTGCAAGAAGATCTCTCGATCTCTCTCCGACAACTCAACATTGCTACTCTTGAGAAATTCGATCTCTAGATCTCACTATCTCGGTGTGTTCTCCAAGTGCCCATCAAGCTCCTTCTTATAATCTCTCGTTGGAGCACCAGTGACCAAGATTAAAACATAATCAAGGGCCAAGATTAATTGGGAGTTGATCCTCGTCTTCTTCTAGAAGATTCGCACCAGATTTAATTAATACCCATTAATTAATCACATTTCCTAAGTTTAGACTTAGGAATACATTAAAAATGATTAATTATTTTAATTAAATCATCTTTAGGTGGAATTTTCCCAAATGATTTATGGGTCTTGGAGAATGCATGTGTCTTAGCTTCTCTGCAAAATCTCAAGGCTAGAGCACATCTAATGCTATAGAAATCAACACTCCCTCTTAGCGAGGAATGTGCACTAGTGTTGCAACCCATTGAAGCATCACTCTGTCTCTGCACCATCTCCTGTTGCGCTGCCGATGCCTGGCTCTGCTGCCCATCTACTGCACAACTTTGATTGTTGCATCGGTGTTGTTGCTGACTCAGTTGATCTGCTGCCAACACTGCATTTGCACTGCAAACTTCTCCAACTGTTGTTGCTGCAACTGCAACGGAAAAGCATCCAAAATTATTGAACCAACTATGGTCAGTATGATGCATCTGTCACCCGAGTCCTGACTGTTGCTAGACTCTGCTCTGTGCCAACTGCATTGCTCCCAACTCTGCTCTGTGTGGCTCAATCTTTGACTGCTACTAGCTATTGCATCTATCACCCTAGCACGTGACTGCACCAACTACCATTGATCCATCCTGCTATTGCATGACTTGGGCTCCCATAGCAAGGTATTGATTCATGAGGTGGGCCTCCTCAATAATCCTACCCATCCTGTAGCTCTCTAGGGCTACAACTCTAAATCACCCCACCTCAACCCTGGAGGTAACTCGGTGATCATGGCAAACTCTTCCTCCAGTCTGGAGGATAGCCTGTCAATCTTAACGCATGCAGCCTGCTGATCCTACATCTCCTCTTTGTCCTTTTTTATGAGAGGACACTGAATGTTGTAGTGGCCAAGATCACCACACCTGAAGCACTTGATATTGGAAATGTCCTTCCTCCTGCGTTGCTCCTGTTGCCCCTTAAATGTGAGGGCCACATCTTCCTCTTCCTATACTTGCTTCATCTCACTACTACTGCTAGCACCACTGATGGTGCTCATTGCCAGATCTAGCCTCATCTCCTCTTGTTGCAAATCAACCCACATACGTTCCTAATCTGGCAGTTTCTCTCTGCCCAGGCCCCAGATACTTTGGATGAAAACATGACATTCTTTGGAAACGATCTTTATAGCTAATCGTACAAACTCTATAGGCTAAGGCGTTGACCCTACTGAAGCCAGTTGATCCCAGACATCCTAAAGCCTCATAAGGAAGGGATCTATATGCTCCCCTTTCTGCATCCTTGTGCATCTCAACTTCTCCTCAAGATACATCTTTCGTTGCTCGGAAGACCCTTCGTACAACATAGCTAGTGCTTCCCACATTTGTCGGGCAATATCTTTACTAGCTATGTGAGATACCACATGATCTCAAACCCCATCGAGAATCAACCTCTTAGCTTTCGCCATCTCCTTCTTGTATTTCTTAAGTGGATCTACATATGTGGGTACAACTACCACACTGTCGATATAAGTTTTGAGATCATGCTCATCTAGAAGGCAGGAAATTCTAGCCTTCTAGATCACATAGTTAGAGGCTTCGTCCAACCGATTTTGATCTCTCAACCCAGTTGATGCCATCTCTCAGAAAATGTCGAATTCCTCCTTTTCTCCTCTGCGCAACTACTGCCCAGCTATTCGCACTCCCTTCTGGAGTGAAATTCTTCACACAACTACTGCTGCTCTGCTAGGAAAATTTGAATTTCTTGGCTAGAAGTCCCCTGAGGAAAGAATTCCCTCAGTGTGTGCTCTTCCTCGCTCCTGACGCTATTTGCACAAGCAAACAGTTGCAAAATTTACATCTCGACTGAAGATTTGCTCTGCAAGGAAACTGCTACTACTCCCTATGCCTCTAGTACTCTTTGATCTGGAATTTTTTTTTCTTTGTCAACTCACTCAGAGAAGTAAAATTTCCATGAAAAACTGACCCTCCTAGCCAAGGAAATACTCTGCCCCTAAGGGTTTTGAATGGTTGCTTACACAGAAATTCAAACCTCCTTCTTCCTTTCTGTTATTAAGCTCTCTGACTTCTATCTGTGCTTTGATACCACGTGAAAATTCGGTGAACCTAATTACTACTACAACTAATTAAATTATGCCTACTTGTTAATTTCTGAATCAAGTTATTCATAGTGTTACACAATAAACATTGAAATAAATCTACTGTAGCCTTCACAACATAAAATAATGCAGAAACAAAATGCTGCACAAGAGAGAAATAAACACAAACACAATTACACTGTTGCTTTTGGACCAATGTCCTCGGAAAAACCTAACTTGGGGAAAATCGGTATAGCAACTAAGGGTTTTATTATTATGCAATACTAATCTGAGTACAAACCTTTAGATGCCCAAATTGGCAATCTGATACAGAGAATAAACTAGCAAAGAGGTAATGAGAAATATTCTTACACTGTCACTAGCGATACGACTTTGATCCAAGCTCTGGATGGTTAGCCCCACGCTGCCTCTGCGCAGTCTCTACATACGTCACAGCTTCTAGGTGCTGCGTCACCCTTCTAGCTGATTGATTTGTTGACTGGAACCCGACTTTCTAGCCCTTCAGTCTCACACCCCGACTTCCAACACTAGATCTTGATTGCTCCCAGGAATATTGCGGACTCCCTCTGAAGCACTGCACTACCTCTGCGTGGCACTACGTTGCCTCTTTGAACCTCTCGATGCCTTCACTGCCTTGCACTCACCGAGATTGGAAAAATCCCCTCCAGTCTACTATCCCTGCCCCTCACTGCAAGAAGATCACTCGATCTCTCTCCGACAACTCAATGCTGATACTCTTGAGAAATTCGAGTGCCCATCAAGCTCCTTCTTATAATCTCTCATTGGAGCACCAACAACCAAGATTAAAACATAATCAAGGGCTAAGATTAATTGGGAATTGATCCTCATCTTCTTCTAGAAGATTCACGCGAGATTTAATTAATACCCTTTAATCAATCACATTTCCTAGGTTGACTTAGGAATACATTAAAAAATATTAATTATTTTAATTAAACCATCTTTACGTGGAATTTTCCCAAACGATTTCTAGGTCTTGGAGAATGCATGTGTCTTAGCCTCTCTGCAAAATCTCGAGGCTAGAGCACATCTAGTGCTACAAAAATCAACAGTTGGACCAACCATGTCTATTATTCTTCATCTTGATGACTTACAAATCCTTTGCTAGGGGAGCATTGAACTTTCTTGGGTTGTGAGAGTCAACTCAAACCCTTAGCGGGAAAAGTCATGGATTTAATGTAATATTTTATTGAAAAATCACTAAGAGTCCAACTTGTGAATAACTAGTAAATATTATTTTCTAGCGGAAGTCAAACTAGCCATTTGGGAAAAAATTATAAAAGGCTAGCCTCTACTCTAGTAATTGTTGTTGATTGCGAGATAATTTATGCTATGCAATAAGAAACCACATTTTGAAAAATATTCTCTCTTATGTCTTGGATTGATTTTTCTATGCTTTCTTCCCTTAACTTTAGCCTATAATTTCTACTTAATGGACTAACTTGCAAGTATAGTTTAGTTATGCTGACAGAAGACAAATATTTAAAAAAGAGCGGCCGGGGGGGGGGGGGGGAAGTATGAAGAATAATAAGTTCAAAGGATAATTTAATAAATAGCCAAAAAAATAAAAAGTGCAAAGAATTATTAAAAAAAAAAAAAATATATATTATATATATATATACGAGGGGGGGGGGGGGGGGGGGAAGTTATTGAAGGAATAATAAGTTCCGAAGGATAATTAATAAATAGCAAAAAATAAAAAGTGCAAAGAATTATTAAAAAAAAGTATATATATATATATATATAGTATTCCAAAGGGGCTAGTGATTGTTGACATTCAACAAGGTAAAGAAAGAAGGGAAGATGAAGTTCCGCACAACATCAATATTTTGGACCAAGTGTCCATGTTGTCTAAACGAAATTGGATATACATATATTAAAGAAAAACTTAAAAGTGCAATTTGCGTTGTCCAAAATGTGGAAGATTATTTAGTTCAGAAGAACATCAAGACAATGAGCAGATGCAAATAAAACAATTAAAGGAAAAAATCACAAAACTTCAACAAAAGAACAAAGCATTAAAGAAGAAATGTAAAGATCTCGAAAATCGGTTTCATGAAAAATCAACAGAAAGTAATGAGGAGATTTTGTGTCTAAGAGACCATAATAAAAAATTACTTGAATAGATCAAAAAGCCCAAGATTAAGAAGAAAATTAAAGCAAGAGAACAAAAGTTCTAAGGAGAAATTCAATGAGAATCTATTGAAGAAAGAAGAAGAAAATTCGCATTTAAAAACTTCAAATCAAAGGTTATTAAACAAATCAAAAATAAAGAGAAAGATACTAAGGACAAAGTCGACGATTAAGAAAATGACGAACTTTCAGGTCTAAGGAATCATAACCAAGCCCTAATTACACAAATTAAGAAGCTTAAAAGTGACAAGAAGTCAATAAATGACAAGTTAAAACAACTTCAAGGAGAAGTATTGAAGTCTCTAGTGATTTCGGTCCAAGTTGAAGATAAAGGAAAAAATATTGATCTAGTTAATATCACACCTCAAGAGGATGAGAAACCAAAAGAATTTAAAACATATTTAGAAGTTGCAACTCAAACGATGGACATTCGAAATGATGATGCCAACTCAACAACAACAACACCTGAAGGGAGTAAGGGAACTACCACTAACATGATAAGGGAAGTCCAACCAGAAGAACTCTTTATCGACATTTGAATCCCAAGAGTAGACTTTCCAATCAATTTACGTACCGAGATCACTCAGAACCAATGTTGTAAACATCGTGACCAGGATTAAATCGACGAGGGGAAAAAATCAGAAAAAATCATAAAAATCAGGAAAAAATTGGCAAAGCATAGGCGACAGTTAAAAAAAAATAAAAAAATAAAAAATTTTCAAATTTTTAAGTATCTAAAGCATTAGCCCCATAGGGGTAGGCGAGTTGGTAATCACAATGCGGTGAAGTTTGTTAGAAAGGCAGGCTCCGTACTGAAGGTCATGAGTTCAAATCCCCCAGACTAGCCCAGAAGCTATGGAGAGGGGCAAGTGCAGTTTCCCAGGGGTTATAGTGGTAGCAGTCAGAATTCACCCTGTGTAATGCGAGTTGCGAGGTTGCTCTAGTTGACGATTCTTCTGTAATAAAAAAAAAAAAAAGTATCTAAAGCATCCACGATTTTTTGACCATTTTTATGATTTTTTTGGTGATTTTTACGATTTTTTGGCGATTTTTTCAAAATGAAAAAATCACTGATTAAATTGCCATGGCAAAAAAATCGCGATTTTTTCAAAAAATTGCGATTTTCGCAACATTACTCAGAACAAAAAAAAAAAAAAAAAAAACAACTTTATGTTCCAAAGAATACTGAAGTTTGTAGAATCCAGTCCGATGATAACAATTCATTGCAATTTTCAAGTGATCAAAAGATTCCACAAAAAATTAATCTAGGATAGTCCGATCTATTCTCAATCCAACAATTTTGTCTATCACTCAAAGCATCATATCATCTTGTATCAATGAAGATGAAAGTTCAAAGATGAAAAGATATTCAAAATAGGAAAAGAGATCAAGTCCTTTCATCATTAAGCTTTGAGGACAAAGCTTTTTGAAGAGGAAGGCAATGTTATGAATAAAAATATATATAAAATAATATAAATGTGCTAAAACAATAATAATAATAAATAACGGTTAATTAGTAACTAGTTAACAAAAAGGTATGACCCTAAGGACATAGCCATTAGTGAAGAGGTACCTACCTAGGGTAAATAAGCAAGCTCTCACCCTCATTGTAATTATCACATCAATTCTTTTATATAATATTCAATACGCAATTACTTGTCCTACAATCGATGTCTTTGTCTTTGAAGTATTCTGAAGATTCCATTGCGTATACGAACTTTGTTCGTTACATTGGTGTCAGAGCATTCCTTTGAGTATACGAACCATGTTCGTATAGTCCAGCACCAATTGTGTGCTTCTAGGAAATTGTCATAAAGTCAAACTGTCAAAGAAGTCTAAAGCATCAAAACTGATAGCTTGTTGACTTTAATGTAAAAATACACGAGATATTTTGTAACTATATCCCTTTCTGTTCCATAGAGAAACTCTGCATAGTCACCAACAAAAAAGGACACCCTTGGTAGCCTTCTATCAAAGCTTCTACTTTCATCCTTGTCCTTTTGTAACCCTAGTCTGTCAGTGTCCTTGTAGAAATTAACAACGCAAACATTAGAATCCCTATATGGCAAAATATTTTCTCCTTAAATTTTTTGTTCCTTTCGAGTGCATCATGAGATTCATCAATAGCTCTGCAAACCAAAGGAACAATCTCCGCAGGAATACGTGGTGGCACTGTGTTATAATAGTGACGAATTTGTTCCTGCAATCTCGATTCTGGATCCCAATCATGACCAAGGCACATCATCCACAAATGCATTTTTTTGTTGCCGGCATAACTAGGTCGATAGAATCCTCCTTCACCAACACCGAGTTTTTGACATTGTTGAACTATGTTAATATGATCATTTCGACCAATCCAATTCTTTAGCAAGAACAAACCCGATTTCAAGACCTGGATTTTTCTTCTTCCCTCGCGATATTCAATGATTTTATCATTATCTTTGCTCTGAACATATAGCAGGGCGAATAGCTTTACTGTATCATTTTTTGGTATGCCAATATCAAAAGCATCTAATATAGCCCTTCCTATCGAAGAGTGTAAGTCACAAAAATCATGTTGTACTCTTCCACTCCAAATTTTCATGATGCCTGATATTCTCTTACTTCCAAAGTCAATGCATTGTGGAGATTTGCCAACATCAATATAAATTGCCTGTGTTTTTATGTTTTGGACTTGGCTCTACCTGGGATTTTTGGAAATTTTCTCTATTTGCAACATGGGGAGACACATCTGTTTACTTAATGTCTTCATGAATATCATCTTCAGTAGCAATTGAAACATTTCCACCAGTGGAATCCAATAACAAAATTGTTTTTCTCTGACTTAAATTTTCAGCTTCCTCAAGCCCCTCTTTGCAACTTTTTCTTCTCCTTAGGTGATAACCAAGAATTCCCATAATCCACTTTTCCTTTTTCAAATATGTCATCTTCATAATTATCTTCAAAAACCTGTTTTTTCTCAAGATCCACCGATGGCAGATTTTCATTGACATCTTCTTTCAACAAGGATAAATCTAATATCCTTTCATTGTCAATATCTACAATAGCCTGCTCTTGCTCTGGGATCATGGATGGCAATTTTTCATTGACAACATCTTCTTCATTGTTATGATATTGTACATCTTGTTTCTCAAGATAATCCTCATCTTGATTTATATCATCTTCATCAGAATCATCATCTTGATCATTTTCTGCAACATCTTCATCTTCAACATTATAATCATCTAATGCTTCATCTTATTTTCTTGTTTCACCTTGTTTCATTTCTTCACTGTTGCTATTATCCCCTTATTATCGATTTCCTTTCGACATGCTTTAACTTCTACAAATGATTTTTCTAAACATTGAATGCTTCTTGAATTTTACTAAACTGCTCAACGCATTCAGGACGTGAACGTAATGGCACATTGTGCTGCTAACAACGTTCAAAGACCCGTATGATTATCTTGTGTGACATGGCTCTGATACCACTGAAAGCATCCAAACTGATAATTTGTGGACTTCAATGTAAAAATAAACAAGAGGTATTTTGTAAATAATAATTTATTATATATGAAATTGTACAAGTGATGAATGTTACAATGAGGACCCGCATATATATACCTAAGCAAGTGTCCTTTCGTGACTGGGCATGTCTTTTAAACATGCCTTTTCACTTAACTTAATGACTATTTAACATAATCAATATTTGATTATTTAATATTTACATTTATTTTATTTACTTATTATGAATTATATTCATAACAAAGTCAAAAAGTCATTGCCATATGTAAGAGACACTATTGGGCATTTTGTATCAAGTCAAATTAATTTATTTGAGACATAAATTGTGTCAAAGTCCCTCCAAGGCCAAGTCGGCCTGCAAGAGGACAAGTCAGCCTCATGATGACAATTCAAGCTCCGTGGAAAGGGTATATATAAGTGCCATCGACCCCATTTGAAAAGGGCATCCAAGAATTTTGATCTCAAGAAGGAAAAGAAGAAGGAGAAAGGAGACAACAAGAAGAAGTCCAAATCTGAATTTTTGGGTCAAATTCTCTCACACATGTGAAGGAATTAGGGCATTTTTTAGTTGCAACAACACTGAATTGCACTCACATCAAGGACCCGAATTTAGTGACAAAGAGATCAAGTTTGCAAGTCAAATTTCTAAGGAAGAAGAAGCAATCCAAGCGAAGGATAGAGAAGGTCAATTTCACCATATTTTCCCACATATGCGAGTTAGGGTTTCTATTGTAGAGGCCGAAAATTGCACACCTGAAGCAGTAGCCAAAATTTTGAAGAAGACACTGAAATATGAAGTGTTGAAGCAGTTTGACTTGGGTTGACTTTGTGAAGGAAAAGCTCATCAAAGGAGAGGTTGCCTTGGTCTTGGAGGGGTCTTTGTCTTGGGTTTTGTTTCCCACCACCTTGTATGTGATATCCCCAAGAGAAATTTTTCTCTATGATGAGCCTCAGCCGGCAGCGAGCAGCGCCTTGATGCCTCCAACTAACTCGTTGTACCTTTTCACTGCCACCTGAGCCAGCCATGTGGTTCCTCACCCACCTATATTGGTCGTATGTTTGAAGGTGGACCTCCCGAATCTAAAGGTATGTCTTGTCATTTGCTAAGTCAATATTGAGTTTACTCAACATGGATACCTCTAGGTATGGATTGATGGGAAGATTTGGCAGAAAGAGTGGGCTTAGTTTGTACTCTTGTCTCCTTGATCTTTTTTGGTTGTTACCCTTGGATCTTAGTCCCACGTTATCTCCGTATTGGCCATTTGGTTCTAGGGTGGTACTACTTGGGAAACCCCGACTTTGGGTGCGTGGTCCTACTCCTTTATCCGAACATACTACTCCCTTTCCACTCACTATACCCCCATTCATCATTTCTACCATCTGGGTCCACATTCCCATTATGGGTCCACATAAGGGTAGTCCCCCTATCCCCTTTTCCCCACCTTCAGTCAGGCCTAGAATGATGCCCCAGAGGTTGAAGCAACTAAAAAAAGAAGAAAAGCATAATTGGCCACATTTAACAAGAAATTGTACCACAAAATGCAAAAGATGGTCGGGACAAAAATAATTAGCACATGGGCAAAAGCCAACACATGAGCTCTACCCCATCCATGGCCATCACGCTGGTTTATAGGCCCTAGATGAGCCTCCTCTATCATTCAAGAACCCATGATTGTCCCAACCCCTGCAAGGCAATGTATTGCCCTACCTCAAAAGGGGTAATCACTGCTATATTATACACATCATGCTCTTGTCCTTTGAGCCCCGAGAAGTTAATTAAAGAAAATTCATAAAAGGAAAAAGGCATATAAAGAAGGGTGGAAAAATCAAGGTCGGGGCACCTCATGTACCACAACTGCTCCCTCCTATATATTATATACCCAGGTATGTGATTCCCCTTATCTAGCTACCCCCATGCCCCATTATGTGGCCCAAGGCTGCCCCTCTCATTCCCTATTCCATCTCACCTATTTTTCACTCGCCACCCCCATTAGAAGGGCATACCTTGGACATATTATCCCTCTAAGGGCCGAAACCATGTAACAAGGTACTTGGCTAACCGCCTTTGGAGTTTGGAGACACTAGCACATGCCAAAGCCCACTACGGAAGGGCATGCCATAATGAAGTGCCCACTTTGTTATCCATGGTTTGTAAGCTCCTTTACCCAATTATCTTAATGACTGATTGTACTGGAAGCCTAGGGGACGCATTAGATCTTATAAAGGATTGCAGGTGGTTTCCATTTGGGTTTGGCTTCCCTATATGGGATCCTAACCCCAGAGGTGCACATTGGCACATGTAGGGTGTGCATAGAGAACCATGGGCCTCCAAAATAGCAAACAACACTCCATGGATGTTCAGAGACTACTAGCGATCCCTCTTTGCAACGATGGTGACATAATTGTACACTATACCCAATAGGCCCCCACAAGAGCCCCACACTCCTGGCAGATGCCCCAAAACTTGTACGATGTCATGGCAGCATTCATTCCACCACTTGGACCATTGCACAGGATCTACAGGAATCTTCGATCCATAAGGAGACCCATGGGGTCATTGATGTGCCCTCAGACCCACTGAGAGCAGCACAGGTCTACTACTTGGAGAACAAGGGGCCACCCCCTTGTCCATCATATTCCAAGGAATTTATTCCTCAATATGGCACTTTAGGATGTTATTAAGCCTTTAGAGGGCCCTACGACATGCATATAGCATTATTTGGCCCCTTGTAAGGCTTGCTTTTACATTATAAACTAGTATGGTGGGCTTGTCACCATCAGCAGTGATTATTTGCACATTATTTTATCTTTAGGGGCCCATAGGCTAATTCGAACTCATTAGGAGGCTATATATTGATGTTAGATACATTCATTTGTATCATCACTTGACTTGGGATCTCTCTGCTCATAAAGAATTTTCGCCCTTTTTCCTTGGATGATATTTTTGGAGATGGATGAATTTTGATGTATGGATTTGTGTTATTTCTCTTATCTTGGAGTTTCGTTATACAAACAAATTGCTGGTTGGATATACTCTATAACGTTGTAAGAGCTTTTTATTGTTGTTATTCTTATTGTTGCATATTGCTAAAATTAGGGCCAATTGTTGCATTATTGTAATGTGGAATTGAGCAATGTTTTAATTATTAAATGTATCAGCCAATGTTATATGACTGAAATGTCCATGAGATTATTTATCTCGAGAAGCTTGGATCACTTGCTTTAAAGTATAAATTCTTGAAAGTAGCTTTTCTTTTCTTACTATCTACATTGGATGAAGTTGACTTTTTGGTCCTCCTTGATCAAGAACCCAAGTTCTACCCATTTCCATACTTGACTCCATATCCCCAAGCGAATTAGACACTGGTTCCATAAGAAGGATGATCGTATTAACCTTCTTTTCTCCATTTTTCCCCTTTTTCCCGCGTCTAGCCCTAGTGGGTCACCTAGGGCATCAAATTCCCGACAATTGGCCCAAGGAAAAATTTTGATCTTCTCTAGGCTACTGCGCTGGTGGGTACCCTCCCTCTCCTCCAAATTTGAGGCCATTCTAACAGTGGAATCTACAGGAATCTCAAGCCCTAGCTCTAGGATCGAATTTTGGTTAGGCATCCCCAAGTCTAGACACTAACAGGATCAATTCAACCTTTCGAAGTGAATATTCTTGTTTGGTCCTTTCCCCTCACCTTTTCTAGGATAGGAACATCATTGGTTGCTACAATCCATCCACAAACCTGGGTTGGGTCCACTTGGCCCCCTGTGGTCCCACTTCTCAACTAAGGCAATTTGTCAAAAACCATTTGGGAGTCCAAGTTTCCAAGGATTATAGGGATTGAGAAACTCCTTTATAAGCTTATTCTTTCTCGCTCAACCCTCCTATCCTCGCCCCTTACCCCTGGTGGACCAAGTCCCTTGCTTAAAGAGCAATCAAGTTCCATTTTTCATTCCATCCTTGGGAAAGGGTTTTCAGGGTCACTTCTCACCTATCCATTGACATCTACTTTACAAAGTGATTCATACACTACCGGGACTCCTCCCATCCATGAAAGTCTGTAAAGAGCAGGGAGACATATCTGTGTTGACAATGGACTAACCCTCCACCATTGCCCTTGACCTACCATTTGCCCTCTTAGGGAACCCCCTTTAGGTCCCATGCTGGTTTGAGTTGTAACATTTCTGGCGTCATTGTCGGGGACATGAGACGTGTTTTCTTCCTCGCACGACATATTGACATATCATTATTGGCGAATCCATTAGAAGAACGAAGCCCTAGCTCTTCATTGAACATTATGGTCAATGTTTGTAGGGTGAAGCAAGAATTTTTCTAGGCATCTTTAATTTTACCCTGGCGACTCCTACATATGTTTCATGTACACCTCAAATAGGATGTCATTCTTTCATAAATTTCTCACTTTGGACATTGCTAGCATCCCTGGACATCCTAATCATGTTGCAAGAAGGATGCTACGTGGAATGCCCGCATTTGATGGTGACCCAAGCTCCGCAATTGACCATGTGGAAAAATTTAATGCACATACTTCAAAGGAGAAAGTGGTCCACCGAGATGTCCTTATGCTGTTATTCTTTAGTTCCCTCTATGGTCATAACTCATGGTTGCAAAATCATGAACCTAGGAGCATCTCATCTATTGAGGAGTTCATTGATGGCTTTCTTACATATTTTCAAGCATGCCCCGCATTGAGCATTCAAGAGGAAGCCTTCATCGAGAATCATCAAGACCATAAGAATCTAAGTAATGAATGGGAAGATGAGTTCTCCTTGGGTCCACAAGATGAAAAGGATGATTTAGAGAACACATATGTTGGGAAGGATGAATCCATGGAAAGTGAAATTGAGAATAACCTTACCTTTCTCAAGGCTATTACTCTTGATGAATATCCTTTTGAAAACCTTGTGGAAGGTGATCCCATTAGCCCCTTGGAATATGACATTGAAGATTACTTCCACATTGAAAAAGGGAAATGGGAAATTGTCGGTCCTCAATTTGATTGTGCTCCCATTTACGACACCAACAAGGAAGATGAGGTTGAGAGTGGTCTCCCCTTTCTCTCAAGCATTATTTATGATGACATATCCATCGATACCCTTGAGAAGAAGGATAATTATTTTCCCTTACATGAAAAGGATGATTTTGAGGAAAAACTCGTTGAAGATAATACTTAACCCTCCCCTTTTCCTTATCCTCTTGTTCATCACTTCAAGTCTTCCACAAGTGATTCCCTTGCCCCTTTTTAAATGATCCTGAGTGACCATGAGCCCTTCCCCCCTTATGAGTATGATGTCAAGGAAGAACCCCTCATTGAATACACTTTTTCTCCTTTGATACACCTTCAAGATTACGATCACCCCACAACCTCCCCTCTCTAGTGTGACCATCACTATGAGCAACCTATTTGTTACACTCCTCCGTTCCCTCACCCTTTGTTCCCCCCTCATCACCCTTTGTTCCCCCCTCATCACGACCTTGTGGCATCTACAAAGCATAAGATTACAAGCAATGATTGCGATAGGGAGTTCTTGAGAGTGATCTTTTATTCCACCATTGTGTACTTAGAGGGAAACCCCCGCACTTACAGATTAACCTATTCTCCTTCTCCTATGGCTTCCTTTTACCTCGAATGGAGATCATGTTTTCCCACCTCCCACCCAATTCACCCTCCATTTGGTTATGTCTGCATTCACTTTGGGTTTTGTTTCACGAGTAATCATATTGGCAGGCATATGTATATTGATACGATGATATGTTGGTTGCACTGGCTTTATGATTACACTTAGCATTAGCATTATCATATCCATGTTAGGGTAGAATGCATTGCATGATGATTTCTGCATTAGAACTAACTGCATGATGTTTCTCATGATAGATTAGATTGCATATAAAAAAAAAAAAAAAAAAAATTAATAATAATATGTATGATTTGCATATTTTATTAGTTTATGAGCTAAAATTAAGCATGGGTGATCATCAGACACCGTGAAAAACATGTTATCCCGTGGCTTTGAACTTTGACATGTGCAGATAACAGGTCTATGGTGACCAAGAGATTGTTGGAGTTCTCGCGACCTCCCATTCAAGCAGCATTGGCCACTTCTACGAGAAATCACATCCCAGTTGGAGCTAGATGTTACCCACCACCTTGTGGGTGATATCCAGAGAAGAATTTTTTTATATGATGAGCCGCAGTCGACAACCAACAGCCCCTTGATGCCTCCAACTAGCTCGTTGTGCCTTTCCTCTGCCACTTGAGCTAGCCATGTGGTTCCTCACCCACCTGTATTGATCATATGTTTGAAGGTGGGCCTCCTGAATCTAAAGTTGTCTTGTCATTTGATAATTGGGTATTGAGTTTACTTAACATGGATACCTCTGGGTATGGATTGATGGGGGGATTTGGCGGAAAGAGTGGGCTTAGTTTGTACTCTTGTCCCCTTGATCTCTTTTCGTTGTTACCCTTGATCTTAGTCCCATGGGATCTCCTTATCGGCCATTTTGTTCTAGGGTGGTCCTACTTGGGAAAACCTTACTTTGGGTGCGTGGTCCCGCTACTTTACTCGCACATACTACTCCCTTTCCACCTACTATACCCCCATTCATCATTTCTCCCACCTAGGTCCACATTCCCATTTTGGGTCCACATAGGGCTAACTTCCCTATCCCCTTTGCCCCCACCTTGGATCAGGCCTAGAATGATGCCCCGAAGGTTGAAGCAACTAAAAAAAGAAGAAAAAGCATAATTAGCCACATTTACCACAAAATGCAAAAGATGGTCAGGACAAAAATAATTAGCACGTGAGCAAAGCTGACACATGAGCTCTACCCCATCCATGGCCATCAGCCTGGTTCAATAGGCCCTCGATGAGCCTCCTCTATCATTCAGGAACCCATGATTGTCCCAACCCCTAGAGAGAAATGAACCGCCCTACCTCAAAAGGGGTAATCACTGCTATATTATACACATCATGCTCTTGTCCTTTGAGCCCCAAGCAATTAATTAAAGCAACTCCATAAAAGGCAAAAGGCATATAAGAAGGGTGGAAAAATCAAGAGCGGGGCACCTCATGTACCACAACTACTCCCTCCTATACATTATATACCCAAGTATGGGCTTCCCCTAACCTAGCTGCCCCTATGCCCCATTATGTGGCTCAGCGTTGCCCCTCTCATTCCCTATTCCATCTCACCTATTTGTCAATCGCAACCCCCATTAGAAGGGTGTAACTTGGACATACTATCCCCTCTAAGCGCTAAAACCACCTAATAAGGTACTTGGCTAACCCCCTTTGGAGTTTGGAGACACTAGCACATGCCAAAGCCCACCACGGAAGGGCATTCCATAAGAAGTGACCACTTTGTTATCCATGGTTTGTAAGCTCCTTTACCCAATTATTCTAATGATTTTGATTGTACTAGAAGCCTAGGGGATGCATTGGATCTTATAAAGGATTGCAAGTGGTTTCCATTTGGGGTTGGCTTCCATATATGGGATCCTGACCCCCAGAGTTCCACATTGGCACATGTAGGGTGTGCATAGAGAGCCACGGGCCTACACAACAGCTGACAACACTCCATGGACGTTAAGAGACTACTAGTAATCCACTTTTAGGACAATGGTGACATGATTGGTACACTATGCCCAGTGGACCCCCATAGGAGCCCCACACTCCTGGCAGATGCCCGAACACTTGTACGATGCCATGGAAGCATTCATTCCACCACTTGGACAATTGCAAAGGATGTACAAGCATCTTCAATCCATATGGAGACCCATGGGGTTAGTGATGTGCCATCAGACCCACTAAGAGCACCACAAGTCTAGTACTTGGAGAATAAGGGGCCACCCCCTAGTCCATCATATTCTGAGGAATTTATTCCTCAATATGGCACTTCAGGATATTATTGAGCCTTTAGAGGGCCCTGCAACATGCATACGTCATTATTTGGCCCCTTGTGAGGCTTGCTTTTATAATATGAAATAGTATGGTAGGCTTGTCACCGTTAGGAGTTACTATTTGCACATTATTTTATGTTTAGGGGCCCATAGGCTAATTTGAACTCATTACAAGGCTATATATTGATGTTAGATACATTCATTTGTATCATCACTTGGCTTGGGATCTCTCTACTCAGAGAATTTTCGCACTTTTTCCATGGAGGATATTTTTGGAGATGGATGAATTTTGATGTATGGATTTGGATAATTTCTCTTATCTTGGAACTTCGTTATGCAAACGAATTGCTGGCTAGATGTAATCTATAATGTTGTAAGTGCTTTTTATTGTTGTTATCTTTGTTGTTGCATACTGCTAAAATTAGGGCTGGTTTTTGCATTATCGTAATGTGGAACTGAGCAATACTTTAGTTATTAAATGTATGGGCATTATTATAATGTGGAATTGAGCAATGTTTTAGTTATTAGATGCATAAGCATTATTGTAATGTGGAATCGAGCAATGTTTTAGTTATTAGTTACTAATTTTCTTTAAAATATAAATGCTCGAAATTCGCTTTTCGTTTCTTACTATCTACATTGGATGAAGTTGACTTGTTGGGCCTCCTTGACCAAGAATCCCAGTTCTTACTCATTTCCATACTTGACTCCATATTGCCAAGTGAATTAGGCACTAGTTCCATAAAAAGGGTGATCGTATTAACCTTATTTTTGTTGAAGAATCTAGGGCAATCAAGGTTAATCAGATCCGTCTCTTCATGATAACTATTTGTGAGGTATTTTAACTTTTGCTTATTAGCACAATCTTCTTTTGATATTATTAGAATGTGTCTTCTTAGTTCATCAAATAGCTACCAAAATAAAAGAGGCAAGAACACAAGATGTTGGCTTTCTGCCAGGGCCAAAACCGTTCACTCTTTGAGAGGAAAACCCGCACAAATTCTTCTTATAAGGATTGATATTGACAAACACCAAGACCATGACCCTGGACCTATTAGGCCACTCCAAGACCAAGACACCAATCCTTTTTCTTTGTCACTGTTGAATTCATCACCATCACTGCTACTTCACCGAGGTCATCATTACTGCACCATAGAGGTCATTACAGTTGCACCATTGTTGTACCTTCACCTAGATCATTGTTGCACTCTCAGTGAGATCATCACCATGTTAACAACATCTCTATACTAGCCTTTTCTTCATCATGATCTTGATTCCATGTCTTCATCAATGCACCGAGATCTTCATCATGACCTTGTCTACATTAAGATTATGACTGAGACCATGGTTGCCATTATGTCGAAATCATGACTATGTCTAGAATGCCAAAAGTGTATCATTGTGGGATCCCAATTATGCCGAGACAGTGATCAGTGTCTAGAGAGTATGCAGAGAGTGTATCACCTCAATCTTCTTCATCACAAATATGTCGAGACAATGATCAACATTGATATCTTCATCATCACAACTATACCAAGACAGTGATTGTATTCTTTCCTTGTACCGATATCATCATCATAGATATGTCGAGACTGTCACCACCAAGGAGATTGAGACTGTAATTACCCACAAAATTGCGGAGGCATCCAGATTGTGTCCTCTTGTAATGTGATTTCAGACCCCTGTACCCATCTTAAAAATTCAAATAATCCAAGTTCTTGTTCTTGTTCTAATGCAAGATCAGCAGGGTATATATAGTATTTTCGTCTCCATAATAAGCCAACATGAGATAGTAAACTATTGTCTTCATTTTATGAGCTAACATGACATGGTAAATTGTTGTGTCTTCATTTTATAAGCCGACATGAGTTCCTTTGTGCATTTAGAGGCTGACATAAGAAGAGGGTTGGGTGCTTGTCGTTAGAGGGCTATTTGACAATGTTTATGACTCAAATACATTTGATACATGCCTAAGAAGGGTTCTTCATGGCATTGACTCTTTGACCTTTAAAGATAAATCCTAAGGCTCTCAATGGGAGCCATCTATACATAAAAATTCTTGCTCATGAAACCCATGAAGCAAGCATAACAATAAATTCATTTTATTGTTTACAAAAATCATAATTACAATGTCATTATGAAGACCAAACCTAGTTACTCTTCCTTCAACACTCCCTCTTAACTAGGGAGGTATTCATAATGGTACTTGGTCATTATCAATTTGAAGAATTTCTCATAAGAAGAATCAGATTGGCAACCCATTTGTATAGCATCATAGTAACCAACATTGTTTCCACAACAAGGCCTTGACTAACAGCGCTATCTCTCATTAGATCAAAGCACAATGTTGGCGAGACCAATGACTATAGACACCTTTATCATTGTCTCTCAAGGTACATACCCAAATGCGTGTTCACTGAGTATGATCTTCTAGGACTATTCTTATCTTGGGTTCCCATCCCTCAAAGAATATCGATCCTCTTGCCTACTCTTATCTTGGATGCCTTACACATCCTCAAAGAGCATCAGATGCTAGATGATTACCCAATCCTTCCATTCTTTCTTCCTAGGTGAAGACAAGAATGCTGTGTCTATCTCTCCCTTTTAATCAGAGAAGATATGCCTATTCTTGTAAAGGAATGTACACAAGTTCCCTCTGACCAAGAACTTGCCCAAGCTCCCTCTCAATTAGGGAATAATTAGAACTCCCTCTTAACTAGGGACTCTCTTATTCATCAACAACTTCTTCGTGGGTCCTTTAGCTACTTGATCAATTTATTTCCTTAATGTCATGAAATTCAATCAAGCTTCTTCCATGTAGGGTATTAGCCATCCATCACTTTCCTTCTTGGTTCGTCATGTCATTCTTTTCTTCATGGAAAGTGACCTTCTTGATACATATCTAGAACCTTCATCATATGGCTACTTCTTCCTCATCATGTTTCTTTCAGGAATTTCCATCCACCACATGAATGCTAGTTGTACTTGTACTTACAACTCTTGTGCCAGTAGCCCTGCATGAACTCATCTAGATATTATTCAAGAAATCAAAATATAACATTAAATCAAATAGTACCTTATGAGATGGCTCTTCATCATGACATCTTCCTATAGGTATCAGCATCCTGCGTACATGTTGACACATCTCCTAAGGATATCCATTATCGAGGGTCTTCATCTTTCTCAGAGTCTTCATATCTTTCCGAGAGATTTCGTAGTCAAATCTTCTTGGTCTTTTGGATGTTGATTGCCTTTATCATGGTTTCATATCTCACGATCTCTTCCTTCCTCACACATTACATTCCCAGGAGCTTTCAATCAGAGTTTCTTAATTGTAGTCAACCACCTCATACTTCATATGAGGACATATTATGTTGATTTCATGTAGTATGACTTATGCCTTTCTGCATCCTTTCAGAGGAGGAGATCCTTTTTCTCTTGATCATGCTTCTCAAAATAGAAGTAGTGATTCATGTTACCTGCAACCATACGACATGACTTTATAATATTAAATATAAGCATACATACCTCATTTTACCTTTAGCTCATCTAAGCTTCTTTCAGCAGCTTCCTTTATTGGTGTCTTCAACCCCTGGATCTGCTTCTTCTCTTATGTCATCATAACATCATCCATGAATTCCACAAGTTGGAGTTTCTAATGAAACACTTACTTCCTCTCTAGATTAGTGAACCCTTCGATGAGAATTCCATCAAAGAATCTTGAGGATCTTACATATCCCCATTTGGTAGATGTTTCCTTTTTGACATGATGTATGATGAGCCTTGTCCTAGATGACTTCCTCCTTTCCTTCAATGTCCAATGAGGTTCCCAAGAGTTATATCCTTCATGTTTGACTGCAATGGATTTTGTCCTTCATGATTCCCATGGTGATGTTACGAGCTCTTGTTTCTAGTGCTTCCATGATGCCACAATGCATCCTATTATCATTGTCATATCTATAACAAAAGATTTAGGAGCTTATGATAGGACCCTTTTGTGAGAGATACCATCTCAATCATAGTAGAGATTTGTTACTCCTTGTTTCCTTGGCCCTTTTCTTCAGCTTCCTCCATCTTTCCGACGATATGAGATTTCCTTTCATAATCTTTCCATAGCACTGTTTTATCTTGTTTGAGGACGAATTTCCCTTTCCTTTCTGCAATTGTTTGAGTCCTTTAATCTTCAACACTTTTAACTTCAACTTGTCATTTTCTATCTAGCATAGAGACCACAAGTTGTCGAATGAGGTAACTTCCTTGTCTATGGACATTTGTTACCTTGCTTGACAGTTAGTGTATTTAAGAACAATGATGATTATCCTCTTATCACCTCTCCAGATCTCCAATTAAGATCTTATGAAGATATCCCTTCATTCTTTGATATCTTCAATCAGGTCTAAGTGATATGACCTTCTTCACTGCATTTTAGAGAGTATATCTTCTAGCATTTCATATATCGCTTTTATGTCTCCTTTCTTGCTACATAGGGATGAGAGCACCTTAAGAGTTCCCTCCCATGAATTCAAAGGAGACCTTTTTCCTTGATATGTTCACTAACTTCTCTTATCTTATGAGGATTGTGACAATCCTCCTTATTCCACGCAAGGACCCTTGATATCCCATCCAACCTATTCATCTCCTTGCAATCATGAAGTCATTTTACCAAATTGATTGACGAGAATACTTACTTGTCATGTGAAGATAAAATCTTCACCTTGATCATGTTGAAAGTGGTTGAAGCAGATGCATTGATGCTTCCTCTAGATGAGATCCTTGATGTAACGATAGGAAGCTTGCTTTCTTGCCTTCAAGTTACTTCGACTTATACATCTGATCCTTCTGATTAACAAACTGTTGATAAACTTGAGATGACATTGTTATTGCTATCACACAATTGAACCTTTGTAGCATTCTAGTGATGTTGTAGCATCATGTAGAAGAACCATAGAGCATCGACGTCATTTGCTATGATCATCTCATTAGAGTACCCAGACCTATCACTTAGTATTATTGTGACTACATCAACGGACACCTCCATTCCACATCAAGCACTGTCCATACAAACTATGATTGTGGTATAGTGTGTTAAAATTGGCAGCTAGGGCCAAACTCCATGTGGGCATCTTATTCATGGCTGATAATATTTTTATTAGATTCCTCTCGTTGAGAGCTGTAGGATTGATCTAAAGATCATCCGATTCCGATAAGTATTTATGGAGATATGAATTTATTTTGATTATGGAATAATTATCAAGCCGGCCAGCAACTCATGTAGGCTCAAAAGCCCAACAGTCGCATCTATTCATCATCAACATTTGTGTATCAATACAAGAGGTCTTTTCCTCATTTGCACACTCTCATCTCATCACATCTCTCTCTCTCTCTTCCGCAGAAAAAAGGCTCTTCTCCTACTGCGTAGAAAGAGACTCCTCTCACACGTGTGGAAGGAAGATGCAGAATTTAGGGCTACAATTGCAGATTGGAAGTTTGATAGCGTTGACCATCAAAGTCTCTCTCAGAACTGTGTTGTAGGTGGAACTAACTCTCCTCTAAAGGCCGCATTTTTTGGTAAAGGAATCAAGCCGATCCGATGGTCGGTTTGCAAGATATTGTCTGCCCTAATTTAGGGCTGATCTAGGGTTTGCTACCGCTGATGTAAATCAGATTTATGTACTATTTCTCTCTGCTGAATTATTGAAGATAAAGGAAGATTTGATCAAAGGGTTTCCCCATATTGGGGTTTGTCCCTAGCTAGCCACCACATCTTGTGTCTCTTGTTTTGGCTTGTTTTCTGTCGATCATTTAATGTTCTATCTGCACTTTACTTAATGTACATGTGATTGCTAATCTGTGGATAATAATAATAAAAAGAAGTAAACAGCTCTAAGCATAGAACATACCATAACTTAACATAGTGAGACTTATTTTTGAGTATTATGCTGTAGATGATCAACTTCCATCAAGTTAAGGAATCTGAATTGTCAAGACAGTAATTTTTGTAGAAAGGATTTAATCCGAGGTTGAGATTATTGTGGTAGTTGTAGACCGTTGTTATAGACTGATTCTTGTAGACCTTGATCCTTTTCTCTTGATAACCTTAAACTTGCTTTGATGCCCTTCTTGAAACTTGAGTGTCTCTGTTATGCCCTTCCTTTGACTTTAGCACCTTAGCTCTGATACCATGTTGAAGAATTAGGGCAATCAAGGTTAATCAGATTCTTCTCTTGATGATAACTATTTGTGAGGTATTTTAACTTTTGCTTATTAGCACAATCTTCTTTTGATATTATTAGAATGTGTCTTCCTAGATCATCTAATAGCTACAAAAACAAAAGAGACAAGAACACAAGATGTTGGGTTTCTGCCAGGGCCAAAACCTCTCACTCGTTGAGACAAAAACCCGAACAAAATTCTTCTTATAGAGATTCCAATTGACGAATACCAAGAACATGACCCTTGACCTATTAGGCCACTCCAAGACCAAGACACCAATCCTCTTCTTTGTCATTGCTACTTAATCGAGGTCATCATTATTGCACCATAGAGGTCATTACAGTTACACCATTGTTGTACCTTTACCTAGATCATTATTGCACCACAGAGGTCATTACGGTTACACCATTCTTGTACCTTTACATAGATCATTATTGCACTTTTATTGAGATCATCACCATGTCAACGAGGTCTCTATACTGACCTTTTCTTCATCAAGATCTTCATCATGATCTTGATTCCATGTTATGCACCGAGATCTTCATCATGACCTTGTCTTCATTAAGATTATGACTGAGACCATGGTTGCCATTATGTCGAGATCATGATTGTGTCTAGAATGCCAAAAGTGTATTACTTTGGGATCACAATTATGCCGAGACAATGATCGGTGTCTAGAGAGTATGCAGAGAGTGTATCACCTCAATCTTCTTCATCACAAATATGTCGAGACAATGATCAACACTGAGATCTTTGCCATCACAACTATACTGAGATAGTGATTGTGTTCTTTCCTTGCACTGAGATCATCATCATATATATGTCGAGACTGTCACCATCGAGTAGATTGAGACTGTAATCACCCACGAAATTGCAGAGGCATCCAAGATTGTGTCCTCCTGTAATGTGGATTTCAGACCCCTGTACCCATCTCAAAAATTCAGAGAATTCGAGTTCTTGTTCTTGTTCTTATGAGAAGATCAATAGGGTATATATAGTAGTTTTGTCTCCATAATAAGCCGACATGAGATAGTGAACTATTGTTTCTTCATTTTATGAGCTAACATGACTTCATTTGTGCATTTAGAGGCTGACATAAGAAGATGACAGAGTGCTTGTCGTTGGAGAACTATTTGATAATGTTTATGACTCAAATACATTTGATACATGCCCAAGAAGGGTTCTTCATGACATTGACTCCTTGACCTTTAAAGATAAATCTTAAGGCTCTCAATGGGAACCATCTATGCAAAAAAATTCTTGCTCATGAAACCCATGAAGCAAGCGTACTAATAAATTCATTTCCTTGTTTACAAAAATCATAATTACAATGTCATTATGAAGACCGAACCTAGTTACCCTTTCTTCAACATTTCTCACCATTTTTCCCCTTTTTCCCATGTTTAACCCTAGTGGTTCACCTAGGGCATCAATTTCTAGGGAATTGGCCCAAGGAAAAATTTCGATCTTCTCTAGACTACTACGCTAGTGGGTCCACTCCCTCTCCAATTCTAATGGTGGAATCTTCTGGAATATCCAGCCCTAGCTCTAGGACCAAATTTTCCCTGGGCATCCCCAAGGCTAGACACTAATAAGATCAATTCAACCTTTTGAAGTGAATATTCTTGTTTGGTCCTTTCCCCTCACCTTGTCTAGGATAAGAACATCATTGGTTGCTACATTCCATTCACAAGCTTGTGCTCAATTGTCGCACTTCTCAACTAAGACTATTTGTCAAGACTCAAAGCCCATTTGGGAGTCCATGTTTCCAAGGATTATAGGGATTAAGAAACTCCTTTATAGGCTTATTCTTTCTCCCTCAACCCTCCAATCCTCACCCTTTACCCTTGGTGGACCAAGCCCCTTGCTTAAAGAGCAAGCAAGTTCCATTTTTCATTCCATCCTTGGGAAAGGGTTTTCAAGGTCACGTCTCGCCTATCCATTGACATCTACTTTACAAAGTGATTCCTACACTATCGGGACTCCTCCCATCGGTGAAAGTCTGTAAAGAGCAAGGGGACTTAGCTGTGGTGATAATGGGTTAAGCCTCCACGGTTGCCCTCTTAGGAACCCCCCTTTAGGTCCCTTGCTGGTTTGAGTGGTAGCAGGCCTAAGGTCTTGGAATTCATCATTTGAAGATTTTATAAGAAGAAGTCGTGCAGGTTTTCCTCTCAAGGGAGAGGTTTTGGCCCTGGCTAGTAGCCTATATCTTGTGTCCTCTTGTTCTTTAGACTTTTGATCTTCATAGTTTGGTAGTTGTGTGATGATAAAAACACAATAATAATCAAGTGAAGAAGAAGTTAATTACAAGTACATCAAGTCAAGTAAAAGAACATCACAAGCAGTTATCAAAGTAAAGAGAAATCACCCTAATCTAGCTACCCTAGATTTCTAAACATGTCTGTGTGGTCAAAACGCTCTAGCTGCATACATGATCATTAACTGCGTGCAACCAAGAACTAGGGTTTCTTTTGATAGGTGACCACAAATTCTAACAGTTGATTGTAGATGTTGACAATTGAGCACAAGCTTGTGAATAATGATTTTAATAGTAGTCTTATTGGGCTCATCTTTTGGATATTGTTTGGTTTGTTTTGTTGGATAGTTTTGTCACTGAAGAATTGGATTATTGCACTCTCTCTTTACTAAACATTTTATCACAAGCTGATAAGAAGAAGAATTTGAAAGGGTTTTCGCCCTTGTGGGCTTTTGCCCTAGTTTCCGACCAATCCTGGTGTCTCTATGTGTCTCTGTTTTTCTTCTATTGTTTATTTATGTTTCGCTGCATTGTTGATGATATTGTTCTTAACTTCTTTCTATATAATTGCTAATGATGAGATGATATTATGATGTTGTGGGGTCAATTCAAAGTATAAAAGATGTAATGCAATCATCTAAAATAAAGAACAATATAGCCCTAAGAAAAATTAATAACCCCCCTCTTAGTATTAGTGAATCCTCCAACATCCTAGCACTATGGAGAAGACTGTTGAAGCTCAACAAGGTAAAAATATAACACCTAAATCAAGTCAACAAGATGCCTCGGTAACCAAGAGCCTTATTATTATTGCTAGTATGTGGGCTAACACATTAATTTGAAGAGATCTTTGAAAATAACATCATCATTTACATCATCCGAGGGTGGTAGCACAACAGGCAAAAAGCATGTCGGTAAACCCTTGTGCATCAAAGTGATCAGAAGTTCAATCACCCTAGACCTGTCTCACTAGTTGAACCGAACTTAAAAAAAAAAAAAAAAAAAAAAAAAAGACATCATCATTTACATCTCACTGAGTCTAATTCACAAGAATTGCAATCCTTTCATGAAAAAAAATGTGCATTCATTAGAATCCATATAGTAGTCACTAATCAACTTCAAAAGCTAATGTTTATACATAACTTTTAGGGTTTAGTCCCCAACAGGTCTCAGGTTCAAACCTCATGGGGAGGAGTTGAGGATGGAAGCCACTTTGGGGGAATTAGACTATCCCAAGGGGCATCCATGCTCAACCAAGCTTCACAGAATCCTGGTGATAGCATCCCACTGTGGGTTGATCATTCTTCATACATCCAATAAATGGGCTGGTTCCAACCTAGGCTCAGCCTAGTCAGAAATCTCTCTCTCTCTCTCTCTAAGTCACCTAACACGGGGAGTCGAGATTCGTAGTGTCGGATTCGGACATGTTGACCCCTCGGAATAGGACACATAGGATTCATTATATATTATTTTATTAAA
>APFE030079428.1:154502-167895 GCA_000404065.3 Pinus taeda | reverse complement strand
TGGGAATGGCATGGGACTATAGTAATCAGTTTGTAGTCATTTAGCATTACTTGGTCTCCATTTTCCAAAACTTTCTTATTTCATGTCTTTTCATGTTCGTTATTTACCTTGTCATTGAATTTGTTGGTATTATTTGACCTCTTCCCAAGGCGGAAGAGGCTGGACTATAGGTTATTGTGATTTTAGGCTGTTCATTTTTTTTAAATGTTTTGGACTACTAAACTAATGTTAACATTAGTTTGAGTTGCTTCCTATGGTTGCAGTGGTGTTAACATTATGGTTGCAATGGTGCTAACATTAGTTTGAGTTGCTTGCTATGGTTGCAGTGGAATGGCAAATTCATGTTGTTCCAGTGGAGTGGCAACTTCATGTTGTTGCAGTGGAGCGGTAACTTTAGGTACTACATGTGGATGCATGTAGACTACAGGTGGATGGATGCACGCAATCAATTGATTAATTGACTGTGGATCTTCTTCAAGCTCTCTGTCTAGCTTTGGAACTAGATCTTTGGCAAAAGACGCTGAAGCAGATCTAAGCCTACACAGAAGTTCATAGATCTGATCATTTGAAGCACACATATCTGAGCATTTGAGGAGTTGCAGAGTCCACGCCATTTTTTGGATGTCTTCGGGTAGGCTGTGAACAATTTTCCTTCTGTCAAATTGATATCTGAATACCTTACCTTACTTTACGACACTCACAAGCATCAACAAGCACTCACTAGACTAAGCACGACAAGCACCCACTAGCACTCATTCTTGGCAATACTTCTGAGTTAGTAGATTTTACTTGATGCCTTGTTCTCTAGTTATATGAAATTGATATGAAGATTGCAAATAAAATGAATATTGCGAAGAAAATGACGTGACAACTAGCTCTCTTACCTTTTCTCATAATGCCTGATGTTGTTGAAGTCGACTTTTGCAACTCTTCCTCAATGGAAGTCTACTTCTGCCTCAATCGAAGTCTTCTCGTTGTGCTTCCTCAATGGAAGTGCTCCATTCACCACTGTCACTAATTTAACTGACATTAATGGGATTTTCCTCATTAACAGACACAGGTGAAGACTCAGGAACAACAAACATAGGTGAAGATTGAGAAATAGCAGAGGTTAAGACTGAGCAACAACAGTTACACTACTGGGAGCTTCTCTGCATCAATGAA
Source organism: Pinus taeda (assembly GCA_000404065.3). Classification (NCBI taxonomy): domain Eukaryota; kingdom Viridiplantae; phylum Streptophyta; class Pinopsida; order Pinales; family Pinaceae; genus Pinus; species Pinus taeda. The sequence continues at coordinate 166,731 of APFE030079428.1, read as the reverse complement.
GGTACTATTCCTGCTCATCTATGCAATTCTTTTTTGGAACTGCAACCTCTCCTTTCAACGTCAAGTTTTCCCTTCAATATTCATACGAAAATAATCAGTATCACCATGGGTGTCCGCCATTGATGAAACCCTACATTCCAACAATGTCGGACTGTAGGTTGATAGTATGTGGAAATTGGAATCTAGTGGGAGGGCACGATTGTCTTTTCTTGCTTCAAGCTCCAGCCATGGGTCACCTACTCTACCAGGCAGATCTTTAAGGCTCGATGACACAAAGCACAGAAGGCCAAGGTACATACACCCTTTTAGGCTAAGGCCAGATTCTATATAAGGCCTAGGATTGCCCCATTATAGGCCTTTAAGGCCACAACGGAGGTAAATGAACCACCAAAGGCAGATGTAACAGTAGCAATGCTAGCAGCAGGGAGCAGATATAGACCCGTGAGCAGAACAAAGCTTATTTGGGAACCCCTATTTGTGATGGGAGCAGGGTAGCAGGTCCTCACTTTCCTCTCCAGAGCCAAGGGGCAACACCTAAGTGAGAAGGAGCATGCCTTCAACGGCCTCACTACCTTCCCCTGAGAACTTCATAGAGGAGACCCGCGTTCAGTTCCTTCGCTCCCTTTTTCTTGCCTTTAGTGAGCTGCCTCCTGTATTGACATATTACTAGACATATTACCATGATACAATGTTAAGTGGCATGATTTACGCCCTGCGTGGTATGTTATGGAGAAGAAGGTGAGGCATGTGGTGCTCATGGGAGGGCCCACATGGAGGTCCTTTATTTTTATTTTTTTAAACACTTTAATTTTTGTGAACCTTAACTTTCAAATAATTCTTATTATGGCAGAGTTGGTTTGAAGTTCTTAGTTGGTTTGAAGTTCTTAGTGTTAGAGCTACCAGAGAAACAATGGTAGAATATTGTGAGATTGCAGTGTGGGGACAAGGATATTGCAGTAGATGTAATAGTTTCTTTTCAATGGCGTAGACCCTAAATTTAGGTACTCAAGTAAAATCACACAGTTTCTCCTTGTCCTTGGCATTTCAACTATCCGTTGTGCAGTCACTAGAAGGCTCGGTTAGGGAAATATATAGGGCCTTTACAAGTTATTTTTCTGGTCTTTAGATTTAGCTAAGTTATATGATTATTCAATTGTAAAGTTGATTTTGATATCTCGAAGAATATGGATTGCTAGTTTTGTACTTATTTTTCATATACTCACATGCAAATGGGCTTAATTTAATAGATTGTTGAATTCTTTAATCAACTTTTGAAACCCTCATAAATTGTTTCACATTTTATGATGGGGGTGAAGAATAGGCCTGATGCTAGATTTCACCCACACCCAAATGAATTTGGATTCTTCAGGTAATTCAATGGCCATGGATGTGACTATGCAAGAACCTGTGAGCTTGTCTGGTATTGTTGGTGTTATAGAGCCCTCAAGGAATCTAGGTCCTTCAAAAAAATTTAGTACTGATGTTAATAGGATCCCAGATGTTCCACCCTGGAGAGGAGGCCATCGTACGGCTCAGTCAGAGATTGCATTTCGCTTACCGGTCGATATCATGTTTGATGGTGATCTTGGTTTTGCTGGTTTTGACCTGCCCACGGTCTTTGATGACACAACTGAGGCTGTAGATATGATTTCCATGTACATGGATATGGAGAAATTGACTTCTTTCTGAGAGCCATTGAATGTTGCAGTGGGAGATGGATCGAACCTCCCCTCAGGTGCTAAGACTAATCAACTTCTACGTCATTCAAGAAGTCTTTATGTCGATGCTGTTTTTTCTGGATTGGAAGGTAACCTAGAAGATACGAAAGGGAACCTTGGTACTACAGGGGCTAGTCGGCCTCGTCATTGTCATATAAATTCCATGGATGGGTCATCTTCCTCGCAATTAAATCAACTGTCGTTAGAGTCTTTAGGGTCCAAGAAGGCAATGGCAACAAAAAAACTCCAATACCTAGCACTTATTGATCCAAAACGAGCCAAGAGGTATGGTTTTAGTGGGACTCTTAGTGAAAGCAGCCACAATGGGGGTAGTGACTTATATGATTACAAGGTTTGTAGTGATTGTGGTTATTTTTTTGCTTCTACATATCTTATTTCTTCTAATAACACAAATTGTATTGTATAACACCATATGATAATGTAACAAGAATAAAAGCACAAACTATAAACATGCCATGCAATTGAGGTTTTTATCAAAAAGGATTTTAATTTTATCTCAAAATAAACTCTTCATGAGTAACTCATGCAGGGATCATGCCACTTATACTATAGACCAGTTCAATAATGTGAATTCATTTATTTATTGAGAGTCCACTCAAAGAGGGGTTCGTAGTAGATAGCCATATGGTCATATGTCACTTGATTTGGCAAGGTTTTATTTTTAATTTAATGAGTTAAACATAGTTAGTGTTACAATGGACTGGTCAAAATCTACACCCCTAGAGGATGTGTAGTAGTGGCCAACTGTCACCCCTTCAATTATACTGACAAGTTGGTTGAGTTTGCTCCTATATTCCATGGCCAAAAATGCATATTATACATTAGTTTTGTTATTGGATGTAGATTCCAACTTTAGCTGGACTGCAGGACTAAAGGAATTTGCACATCGAGCCATTGAAATTTTCTCTATTGTTGGACACGTTGGGCCCATATTTTTTCTTATTGCTGCAATGTTCGGGTTTGTCATTCAACTAGGTTCTATAGTTGCCATAAAGGAGCTTAAAATTTGTTAGGTATCCATGTCAATGATTTCCCTTTTTTGGTTCTCTATTGAAAATTCCAAATTCTTCTAAAACACATTTCAAAAATATTTCTCACTCTTGATTTAACATTTGAATTTACGCAAGAAATGATTTATTTTGATTTGAATCATGATTGCACTTAACAACTTTACAAGTTGCTATAAGCATTATTATCTAACTGTCTTTTGTGATCTAACAGTCAATGTCTATCATGGGGCTTTATAATTCAGCCTACTGGTTCACTTGACTAACTTGGAAGGCATCCTCACTTTTGTATCTATGATTCTCATGGTCCTCTTTCGAATGTTGTTCCAATTCAAATTTTTCCTCAAGAACAGCTTCTCAATTTTGTTTCTTTTGTTCTTTCTCTTTCAGTTCAACATGGTGAGGACATGAACATCCATCCCAATTATTTTTTAACCTATAGAGTAAATATTTTGATTTTCTTTAAAAAAAGAAGAATTCCAGATGCACATCGAGGCCATCAACATTTCAATCATAATTCATGAGTGCAGATGATGACACAAATATGCATATATTTGATACACACTATGTATGTATATGGTTCATCTTGACATTTATATTGAATGACCACATGTTAATATGTTACCATTGAAATAGTGAGGTAAACATTTATTTCAAAATACAGATTTCACATTTGAGAGAGGAAATGACTTTAAACTAAGGGAAAAGAGGAGGAATATACATTCAGACTAAATTATTTTGGATTGCAATCTTTAGGCATGAATAACAGATACTCACTTCACAAGATCATGCAACAGATTGGATTTGCCTTCTTGTTATCTGCCTTCACTCTCAGATCTATCATCTACATAATTGGGTTCTTAACATGGGTTTGTTTTTAGTTGTAGTAGTGTTTTCTTTATGTTCACGTTTCAGTCATTTGTACAATCTCCATAAATCTATCATTTTTCATAACTCCTAAAGGCAGAGTTCATGTAATCCAAAACACTAATATAAGTATCTTCTTTTTTGTGTAGCTTGTTACAACATTTGGATTTCCATATTCACAGACATATTCTAAGAGCTTTTGTTCCATCTTGTTCTTATTCCCTCCAAATCTTTTTGCTCAAGGCCTAAAATTATTGGGAGATGCGACGAGTACATACCAAGATGAAAGAATCACCTGGTCTAGTAGATGAAAATGTCCTTCAGCAGACTCTGGCTACATTTTTCAAATGGTTGGTTCACCTGATCTCATCCTTATTATAGAAATTTATCTTTAAGTTTAAAAAATTTGGCCAATATTACTAGTTATTAATATACAATTTGTAAAATTTTTGATTATATTTTTGTAAAAAAATTCAAATTTCTATTGATTTTATAAGGTCCCTAAAAAATATTTAGTGATTTATAAGATAAAATAATTTTATCTTAAATGGAGGACCAATATTTCTATTTGTAGCTATCTGATTCATGTTTAGATAATTTGAGTTGTGGCTTAGTTTGTCACTGTATGAACTCCAAAAGTGAAGACTCTTCATTGACCTATTACTACTTTTAGCATTCAAACCCACATTTTATAAATTTTAATGAATATTTGAAAAATTCATATTTTTCTTCATAGTTAAGTATACTTGGAAATTTTGAGACAACATTGGATTGACGGATCTCAATTGTAGAAGTCAATGGAAACTTTGCAAGGGTCAATATTCAAATCTCTTGAACCTGCCAATCTAATTGCGAGTTCTACAAGAATGCATATGTTGTTACAAGTTCCAGATTTGCTAACCATATGCTTTCTATGGAGCTTCAATAACTCTTCAGTAATAATCAAGAGCATTTCAACTTAGGAAGGAAACATGAACAAATATCCATGCCTAGATCTTGAACAATGTAAAACAATATACATACCTTGTCAATTTTCCTTGTTCATACCTTCAATAGATGAATGTTATCTTCCTATAACAGAGATACCTCAAACTTCTAGTTGTTGAGCCACAGAGAATTATTTCAAGATGCTAGCAATGTTCCTCTTGGTTCACATGGATTACATGTGCACAATCATGGCAAGGTCATTCTGCATTAGCTCACAAGGTGGTTCTCCATTGTAAAGGAGCCAACTTCAAGGCATCATGCTATCTATAGGTCCTCACACATAAAGAGTCTCAGAATTACACAAAACCTTTCCCAAGTGAAATCTAGAACTTTTTCATAGAGACATGCTTCAGGAAGACACTTCTCAGGGATCTTGTCCCTAAAAATAGAATTTTCCTCCAGGGATCTCAACCTTATACACCCAACAAGAGTTTGCCTAGCAAGTCACTAGGTATTGGCCTAGGGTAGAATAATTTTCCCATTTTGGACTACTAGCCCTAAGGTAAAATATCTGTCCATGATACTATTGAACCATATTCCCTAATCTAGTCAAACATGACACATAGGGAATATGTCTATCCTTTTACTGAGAACCTATCTTAACAAGTCCAAGCTTGTCCCTTAAGTGCAAATACTTCATCTACATCTAGGATAGGCTTGTTAAAGGCCTATCACAGCTTTGGCTATAAAATATAATTCTTAAAGACTTTAAATCCACAACCCTTTCAAGATTCAAAGCCCCCTTTGAATCCTAAGGCTAGTCACAAAATTTGTCCTTGTTTTGATATTATGACTTCTTCTAGCGCAGACAGTTTTTAGTGTTTACTTGCAATCCTCTTCAGAGAGAATAAAAAAATAATTATAATCAAGTAATGAAAATAAAGTAGGATACTAGATTTAGTGAAGAAATCAATAATAGTAAAAGAAGAAAGATATAACACTTATCTTTTATGAACAACGACAACTCCCTCTTAAGCATGAGCTGCACGATATTTATTTTAATATTTTTATTTTCCATTCCCAAGATCTAGGACTTCTTTCAACAACAGTGAAGTTTTCCTGAATCATACTTTGCAAGGGTCAATATTCAAATCCCCAGAACCTGCCAATCTAATTGTGAGTTCTACAAGAACGCATTTTGTTACAAGTTCTAGATTTGCTAACCATATACTTTCTATGGAGCTTCAACAACTCTTCAGCAATATAATCAAGAGCATTTCAACTTAGGAAGGAAACATTAACAAATATTCATGCCTAGATCTTGAACAATGTAAAACAAGATACATACCTTGTCAATTTTCCCTGTTCATACCTTCAATAGATGAATATTATCTTCCTGTAACATACATACCTCAGATTTCTAGTTGTTGGGCCACAGAAAATTATTTCAAACTGCTAGAAATGTTCTTCTTAGTTCACATAGATTTCATGCGGACAGTCATGGCAATGTGATTCTCCATTAGCTCATAGGGTTGTCCTCCACTGTAAAGGAGTCAACTTTAGGGCATCAAGTTATCTACAGGTCCTCACACATAAAGAGTCTCAGAATTACACAAAACCTTTCCCAAGTGGAATCTAGAACTTTTTCATGGAGGCATGCTTCAGGAAGACAATTCTCAAGGATCTTGTCCCTAAAAACAGAATTTTCCTTCAAGGATCTCAACCTGATACACCCAACAAGAGGTTTCCTAGCAAGTCACTAGGTATTGGACTAGTGTACAAGATCATCAATTTGGACCTTTGTCTTCAAGTAAGGTTCAAATCTTAGTCTTCAAACTTTTGTCAATAGTATGCTTACAACAGAGTTTATACACAAGGTTTCTGCCTGAAGATGATCCAGTCTCTTTATCAAACTATATACCACATGGTGATTCTCCAAAGAGTCAAAGTAAAGTGTCCTAAGGCCATCTTCAGATTACAATAGGTTTCCTAACATGTTACTAGGTATTGGCCTAGTGTACAAGATCATCAATTCGGACCTTTGTCTTCAGGTAAAGTTTGAATCTCGGTCTTCAAACTTTTGTCAATATTATGCTTACAATAGAGTTTATACACAAGGTTTATGCCTGAATATGATCCAGTCTCTTTATCAGAATATATACCACATGGTGATTCTCCAAAGAGTCAAAGTAAAGTGTCTTGAGGCCATCTTCAGATTACAATAAACTTGTACTCTATCCTCATATATCACAAAGTAATGTCCTTCGGATCCTCATATGTAACTAGAAGATCCAACTTAACTTAGAAGCATATATTTTTAAACTAGAAGATGACATGCATGAATGTCATGCACAACCATTCATTGGATATGTTGTGACTTGGATTAAGGATCATTAGTACAAATCCAAAACACAACTTCCTTCAAACTTTTGGACTTGATTCTAATCATGATATAGGATGATTCAGACATGTAGATGACTTACGAATAATTCAATGGATATATATTCAAACCACAGGGAAATTCGTTATTGACAAATTTCATACTGCTCCTTGGATGCACGATATTTCATAGGGACTCTTGTTCTTGAAATTCAAACATGTGGCTGTGGATTTTATTAACACAAAGATATTCTTGAGACTAGAAATATAACTTTCGAGATGATATACTCAGGGTTTTGGATATAATCACAAAATTTTCATTATTTCAAAAAGTTGTCATAGTAATAGAGATATAGCTCTACAGGTAGACTACACTGCACTCAAGCCTACTGAATTCTTGGCCTCTTCTGGTTCTTGCTATGTTAGTTCCTATACAATAGTTTTCTTTCATGATTGACAGTTAAGGGCGAAATATGTTCAATCATTTGCAGGTTGCAAAGGTTCCATATTTTGTGTACATACTATGAAAATTAAAAAATGAAAAGAGGGTATGCCTTAAAAGAATAATCAAAGGGCAAGAAAAACAAATGGTCAAAAGAAAAGTGAAAATGAACCCCAAACTAAAGACCAGGAAAGTGGCCAATCAAAATTCCACTACTATCTTTGGGCAGTATCATACTCTACAAATACTGCTGCTAATCATACTTAATGGATGGCCCAATAGCCTAATCTGGACCATGCCATGTTTAAATTGATTATTGCAGAATAGAGAATGTTTCCTGTCCAAACAGCTCAAGCTTGGTAGATGACTAGCTAGGTAGAGAAATGAAGGAGCCCAACTGCTTAATCTGGGTCCTTGGAAGAAATAAGGGCACATTTAGATAGGAGGGAAGTTAAAAGAAAGGGAGAACAATCAGGGTCTGCTAATTCAAGTGCACCCACTTCAAGTGAAGACAAATGTTAGGATTACCAGGATGGGTAAGTAGTGCAAGGCTGCAGAAATGAAGGGCCATCACCAATTGGCTTATCAAGTACAAGACTCATTCCATTCAGGATATTGGCATCAAAGCAGAGGTTTGAGGATATAACATTGGAAGCATGTCTAATTTCCCCTATTTTCCCCCAAACATCATTTACTAACATCCCCAAGGACCTTGAGATCTGCTCAAGTGTCTGGTTCCACTTCAGTTCATGAAAGAGTACCGGGTCAAACTATGAAGTTCAATCAAGGAAAAGAAGCCACATTTTTTGTGTAAAAATCCTTACTCTCATTTCATTTATCCTCCATTCCTAAGTTTTACTTCTTAAAACTTAATCTTTGCCCCTACACTCACCTCACAGTGTCATATTAACAACTAATATATTATTTAGCTCCCTAAGTCCCCCTTCCCTAATTCTATAAAGATCTATGAAAAATTTCCCAAAAAATCTGTATAAATACCCTCCCCCTAGCACTATAGCTATATAGCCCTCTCCTGGGGAATATTAACCCATCAGGGGTTAATATTAACCCTCTTTGACCCTAAACTATGGTTTTCAATTAAAAGCTTTGGCTAAAAACCAAAAATCCATGGTCCATGCCCTCATTAACCCTTCCTACCCCTTTTTTCCACCCTAAATACCTTTGTTATAATGTTTTTTAAATTAAAACATTTATATATGGGCGCGAATAAACCCAAAAACTTACCCGAAACCTAAGGTTAAAACCCCCCCGCGCTTGATTTATTTAAATCTATTAAATTAATAGGCGGGTCCCCCTGTTTTAACGCGCCGTCACATCAGGATTGCCGCCAGTCGTCCGATTGTGGGCGATGTGATCGAACGACTGGCGGTCATTTTCACACAGAACGTGCTCGACCTTTTGCGTTCGGGGGATTGGCGGTATTACCGCCGTACCCCCGCCACGCGTCGGCCTCCCGCACTGTTCAGAGCCCCCCCCCACCTTAAACCACTTACCACCTATGGGGCCTCCAGGGAAACCACTTACCGCCCATTCCCCTTCGCTGACGTCACACCCCGTCAGCGTGACGTCACCTCACCTTTCCGCCACCGCACCTCCACGTCACCTCTACGTCGTCTGTCCACCCGCCTGCCCTGCCACCGTGTCACCGCCACCTGGCCACCCACGTCAGCTTCCACGTCACCCTGCCGTACCCGGACCCATGATGACGTCAGCATGACGTCATCACCAAAAAGGCGCCAAAGGGCCAAAAGTGCATAAAAAGACGGGAAATGACTACTGTTTGTCATTTTCATTCGTCGTTTCCGGAGCACTCTGCATGCAAAAAACGTCGTTCACTGCCGAAGTCAAGAATTCACCCACCAAAGTTGCTGCTGCCCTCATCGTCGACCCAAATACCCGCAATTGAGCTAGCTTGACGTCTCCTCCATCGAGAAAACCAAGTATTTGCCGCAGGCGACCTACTTTACCCGCATTTCTCCTATTTTTGTCCTAAATTCCTGTAAAGAAACTCTGCAAAAGCTCCTCACAGATAAATTTGTCCACTGAAACTAATTAAAAACCTGGTAAAACCCCTGCACCACAAGGCTCTGCAAGAAACCCGTGCCCTTCTGCGATTTCACCATAAAAACTAATTGGAGAAGCCGAGCTACTGGCTAAAAGAAAATACAACTGCTCCCTCATCCTTGTTATCAGAGATTCCCTTGAAAAACCAGCTAATTAGCTCAAACACACTTTGGTTCTTCCAACAGAGTGCCCCACAGTTCATCAAACCTGAAAAAAGTTCCTCATACTCTCAGGGTGCTCACTACCAAACACAATTTAGTGGGCATTCCTCAGCCTTTGCACCAATCATAAACTCAAGTAAACATTCAGTTGAAATCAAACATGACCATTCCATCTGCATTGGATGTAGCTCCTGTTAATCCACCCAATAAAGAGCTTGAAGCTATGGCACTTGTAGATAGTGATTTCCTCATTGCAGATTTTGTGGCAGAGAGGAACCACTTACAGACCTTTTTCCAGCTGAGGAACAGTCACTTGGACAACAATGACATGTATGGCATCTGGATGTCTAATCTGCCTACCTACTTCTTGCCATCTGTGAATGTCTTTCCTGAAGTCATTCACCTCTATGCAGAAAATTATGACCAAAAGCTCAGAGCTGTAAAGTCTTCATCTGGGAGCATCCTCTTCTACATAACACCAGACTCTATCAAACAGATGCTCAATTACAAACAAACCCAGCTGCTATACCCTTTTTCCATTAAGTACTTGCTGGATGAGGGCTCCAAGCTCTCTAGCACAGACATTGTTGCAGTGGCCAAAAATTTCATGAAGGCAGACTGCCAACCTTCTGGGCCACCTCCTTTTTCATATACAAGTTTCAATGAGGTAGGCAAGCTGCTGGTGGACATGATAACCTCTGTGCTGGGATTCACCACAATTGAGCATGTTGATGAAACTATGCTGGTCATGCTATCTGCATATAGCCTTGAGAAGCCCCCTGCTGTAAAATACAATTATGCCAAGTATATTGCCAACAAGATGCATGACCAACTGTCAAGACTGAAAAGGGAAGCAATATTTAAATATTCATCATACAACTATCATCTGTTCATGTATTATCAGACAGATTGCTTCCAGTGCCCAATCAAGAAGCTAGACTCACAGGGTGAGAGGAGGTCTGTCATCTTCTGGTCTTCAGTCTTCCACCAAGTCTAGAATTCTCCCTATTCCTACTGTGAATTTATTGACCAATTTGTTAATCCAGTCACATGCCTCTTAAAAAGGACTCCTCCTGCCAGATTGTCCAAATATATGCAAAAAATCTTACAGCTGTCTAGGAATTACAAAATAGGTGATTGGTATTTATACCAAAATCACACAGTTATCAGAATCTATGGTTGTGAGCTCTGTCCCTACAGGCTCCCAAGGTATGTGCCTATGATGTTGTTTGCCCTGGAATACTATAGACAACTCATAAACTCTGATCTTACACGCTTCCACAGTGCCAAGAAGAAAGCTAATCTCAAATTCAAAGACCACATAGGCCCATTCATCATGAACAAGAAATATGGTTGGCAAGAAGCTGATCAAATATTGGGGCAACAACTCAAACTTTAAAGAAGCTTCTGGTGGGTCCCTTATGACCCTGAAGGCTTTATCAGTGCTAGGAGAGTCAAGTATAGGCTGCTAGCCTATAAACACTGCCCATATCCACAAATAGAACACTTTTCCAACCAAGATGAATGGCTGCCTGAATCATTAGTAGAAGAATTTACTTAGGAAGAGAAAATGGAGCAGACTGTGAAAGATTTAGAGAAAACTCTTGACTTGGATTCTTGTCAACGGGTCCTGTTCAAGCAACTAGTCCAAGTAGGAGAAGGCACATCCACTGCTCCAGCTGCACAGACTACCCAGCAAGCATCTACAACCACTACTACAGCAAAAGGCAAAGAAATAATGAATGAACAACAAGAGACAGAGGCAGGGCAACCCAACACCTCAAAGGATCAAACTCAAGGGCAAGCCCCTTTACAGCAAACTGGACCACCCCAAATCCCAGTTTGCAAACACCTCTCAATGAAGAGAGAGGGAAAAAGCGAGATAGAGAGGAGGTCACACCTCCAAGTGGGTCAACACAGCAACCAGAGGCCAAGAGGCCAAGAATTGACCCTGAAACAGAGGAAGAAGACATCAGTGAGGAAAGGGCAGAAAGCCACAACAGAGAAAGACAATCCAGCCAGCAGACTGCGACTAGTTCATTTCAGCTGGAACAGGCCATGCAGCAAGGCACAGAGGTATCCTCCTCAAGGCGGCAGGGCAAACAACCATCTGGAATCAAAGGATCATTTAAGGAGATCAAGGCCCAAAATGAACTCTTGAGAGTTCAACTATATGATCAATTTTTGAAGACAACACCCTCCAAGCAGCAGAGATTAATGGTAGCATACGACCTCAAGGAAGATAAGATGATTTTCACTCATCTTAAGCCTAAAGTGCCAAAACCCAGATCATCTGCAGACTACACCAAAACAAGTCTAGAAGTCCTCTCCAAGGACATACACCCCATGGATCAAATAGAGGTGCACAAACAGACAGGGGAAATGGTATATGCCACACTTGCAGACAGGGCTATGTTGGCCCATTAGTTAAAAGAATCACTGAAGAACACAAATACACAACTTGATTTGGAAAGGATGTCTTCCTCTGCTAAAGACAACAGAATAAAGACTTTGGAAGACATAATCATTGATCTGGGACATGATCCAAAAGATCCAAAGGGTGTTAGGGCCCTTATGAAGAAAAAAGAGGATGACATTGCTGCACTGAGAAAGCAGGCAAAA
>APFE030079428.1:96930-152733 GCA_000404065.3 Pinus taeda | reverse complement strand
CCCCTCAAAGAACGTATTGAGGGTCGGTTGTAGTGAAACTCTTTCAGAAGAGCTCTATTGTATACTTGTGACATTTTTTGCTAATACAAATTGCTGGTGGAGTTCCTGGTTCCTATGCTGTCTGAAGGTGGAAATGAATAGCTCTGTTGTGCTACAGAATTCCTGTGTCATTTACTGGACAATAGGTTATTCTGAACCGTGTATGTGTTTTTTTGTATATGCCATAATTCATGTATTTTCATAATCATAGTAAATAGAGAAAAAGAATAGCTTAGGATTTGTTTGTACACACCCTATGCTCAATCTCTATTTCTAAATATGTTTTCTTCTGGATTAGCCATGGATATGAATTCTTAATTGCTCATGTCTAAACTAATTCTATCATTGTCAATATTGTTTAAGAATTCTTAACTGCTCTTAAGCAATACTTCATTTTTCCTTTGTTAGCGTAGTGAAAGATTCTTAATTGCCTTTCACTAACTAATTCCATAACTTCATCACAAAATTTGATAAATTGTTCCACAGATGCCTATCTGGCTTTGCAGCAATACTCTGTCTTCAAAAACATTCTTCAGCAGCACACTACCTAAACTCCGTTGCCCAATGGACCAAACTGTTTTGTAATCTATACTCTATACTTCAGCTCTGTTTGAATTCACCAACCCACCAAACTCAAACAAAACAACACACCATAGCTAGCCTAAAATTATCCACCAACAAAGCTAAATTATAAAGAAAGAGCCCTCTCTGGTTACAGGTAGGCTAGGACCTGTAACTGAAAGATTGGTCAGTGGTTACCTCGTCCGTATTCCCTTTAGGAAGCAGGGAACAACCTGAGTGTTAACAGGGTTCATGATAAATCATGTTTCCCTTTTCATTTGATTTTGCTATTGCAACAAAAGCAGTAGCATCTGCTGCAGTTGCAGTTATGTGAGGTCCTGTTGTAGGTTTAGATATGGATAAGGACTCCTGTTTTTGATAATAAACACTAGGAGGGACCATAGAGACAGAGTTGCCACCTTGGGATGATATTCCTGTAGAATTTGGTTGCATTTCTCTCATATTGTGCATAATCCCGATAGAATCATATAAATATATTCCTGTTATGGTTGCCAATCAATTCTTCGTTAGCTACCCTATGATTTTATAAGTAAAATAAAGAATTTAAATCATAAAAGGGCAGCATTTTCATAACATCTTAATCATCTTGGGCAAGAATTAGATCTACGACAACTATAATCTCTAAAGCAATAATCAAATAGAAGTGAGATGACTAGCATCACCTACCGAGCTCTTGAAAATCTTGCAAAGGAGGCACTTCATTCAACTCTCCAGTTTCATATTCTTCTATGGGATTCAATGGAATTGTAGGTATATCAGAATTGCACGAGTCCTCCTTTGGCTCCAGTGGCTCTATGGGGCTGCAAGTAATTCATTGCAAGTCTCATAGAACATTTCATTCATAGCTATCCAACCCAAAAACATAAAAAACCTAAAAACATTAAAAAAAAAAATTGCAACTACCTTGGTGGAATAAAAGATGGGTGTGGGTATATGGCCTCCAAATTCCCGACTTCTCGTTCACACTGTACTTTAACTTCTAAACATTCATCCCCAACAACTACTCGCCATGAAGGACTAATGACAAACTACACAAACATTTAAAAAAGGCTAGTGATAAGATCTCTAATGGAATGAAAATATTTGAGATGACCAATCTTAATCGAATGACCTTATTAAGAACAAACATTCACATGACTGTATAAAATATACTTGATATACATCCAAAAATCTTCATAATTGGCATTGTTTTAATTGTCTTTATGCATTTTGAATGTTTTAAAAGTTTTCCCACACATGATTAGCCATTTATTGCTGCATAACAAAACATATGAGTGATAGTTCCAGATCCCATATAAGAGCATGAAATTATGTTTGCATACCCTTGGGGGGCAACACAAGGTGGTCACAGGTACAATGGAATCTTCCTATATATTCTGCTTTGTTTAATTGTTTCCAACACCCTGCAAATGATTACCTTCAAATCCAAAGCCACATGCATGCCACAACCGATATTGTTTTGCCTGTAGATGGTCTTGGTCAGTGAGTCCACACTGCAATGGGGCGTCTTCAGCAAGAAACAGTCTCACCTGAAAATGAAAACTTGACACCAATATCTATCTTATTGGTCTGTAAGAAAAATAGAGAGATGATGCCATAAAGGAACCTGAATCATTTTGCAGAGATCAGAAGTAGCATTCCCTTCTTGCTACAAGTGTATAGTAAAAGTGCATATGATGATCAACAATATATAGAATTGCTTTGGATTTGATTATCCTTAGAGCATTTACCACATCTTAATTTAATTCAATTTAAATAGTAATGTACATCAATCGAGGAATGATAATGTATAAAGTGAACATTGGGAGTTCCAAAGCATCTTTGGGAGAACTGCAGTAGGACCACAATATGTAAGTATGTTGTAGTTTTGTAGAACAAATCTTCCACAGTAGCCTCAAAAAAGGATGCAGATTAGTGTTGGATTGTTTGTCTTGTATAAGCTTAAATTGTGCATACAAAATTCACTCATACCAAGGGATAGTTGAAAGCTTAGACATTGCCAACTCACAAAAGCTGTCTCAGATTTGTAAGTTCAGATCTTTGTATTTGTTTGCAACAATTCTCCGTAGTGTAGTCTAAGTAAATAATTCAGATACTTTTTTGAGTAACAAACAATCTAGATTTTCATGTTATAATTTTAGTTACGATCGAAACAACTAAGAGAACGCAAGCAAGAAATTCTGACACATTTTTAACGAATCATCCAACATTCACAATCTTAAATTTGGATAGGGTAACCCAAATTATCAAGCGACCTATATTAATAAATCGGGTTAGTAATATTTGCACAAAAACAACCTGAATTTTCTCTCTACACAATTGTTGTCCCAGTTGCAACACTTGCATTAAAAAAACATGAAACTAATATTATAATATGATGGCCTGATCTACTATAGTAAGGAAAAACAAAATATTTATGGTACCTGAGGTTATATAATTGTGATCATTTGTATAGTCACAATGTTTGCAACGTACTTTACTCATAAAACCAGTTATCAATTTTTGGTCGAGAATGTGGGAGTCTGACTGGAACTATCCAAATTCATGGTTGTTGAGTAACATGATTCCAGAGTGAGACTTGTTGAAGAATGGATACGACAGGTAGGATTCCTTTAAAAGGTGTGTAAAAAATTCACCAATTGTGAGAGTGACTATGGTTTAGAAAAATTCACTACCCATGTACATAACAATACGCATAAGGTTATGGATTAAGAAAACAAATGTGAAAATTCACTTTAATCATAGAAATACATTGATTTTTAATTTACAATTATTAAAATATAAAAAATGATTGGCTTGGTATATTGAAACCAAACTATATTGAATTTACGTTTTGTGAATAAAATTCTTGGAGTTATATTATTGTACAAATAGATATTGAATTTATCTTCTCAATAGAATGCTTGGAGTTATATTATTGTACAAATAGATAATTTTTTGCTTTTTGGAATTGCTCTCCAAGCATTTTCAATAAAGCAAGCGAAGAATTTGATGACAAAAGGAGACTCAGGGCAGAAGCACAAACACCATCATTAAAGTGTGAAAAATCCTTGAAACTTTATATTGCTAAGAAACAAGATTTAGGATGGTGTAAAGCTTTAGTTGATGGAAATGCACTAGGCAATGCTTTACCTCTATATAAGGAAAATGATCTCCTTCCTTTCGATAATCAAGCATTGCAAAGAGGATATGCTCCAAAGAAAAGGAAACAAAGGATATATGAGGATTTTCCATATGATGAAAGCTACAAAGTGACAAAATCTAGCCGTTTCAGAGTTGGCACATGCCACATGCCAGACACAAATAGAAATCCCAAAGAATGTTAGAAATTCTTTGGTGGATACAGACTGAGTTGTTGACCGTTGGGGATACAGAATGGGATGGTGCCTGATGGGGTTCATGATCAATCACGTTTCCCTTTTCATTTGATTTTGCTATTGCGAAAAAAGTAACAACATCTGCTGCAATTACAGTTATGTGAGGTCCTGCTGTAGGTTTAGATATGGATAAGGACTCCTGTTTTTGCTGATCAATAGTAGGAAGGACCATAGAGACAGAGTCGCCACCTTGGGATGATATTCCTGTAGAATTTGGTTGCATTTCTCTCACATTGTGCATAATCCCGATAGAATCATATAAATCTATTCCTGTTATGGTTGCCAATCAATTCTTCGTTAGCTACCCTGTCGTTTTATAAGCAAAATAAAGAATTTAAATCAGAAAAGGGCAGCATTTTCATAACATCTTAATTATCTCCGACAAGAATTAGATCTACGAAAACTATAATCCCTAGAGCAATAATGAAATAGGAGTGAGATGAATAGCATCACCTACCCAACTCTTGAAAATCTTGCAAAGGAGGCACTTCATTCAACTCTCTAGTTTCATCTTCTTCTATGGGATTCAATAGAATCGTAGGTGTATCAGAATCACATGAGTCCTCTTGTGGCTCTAGTGGCTCTATGGGGCTGCAAGTAATTCATTACAAGTCTCATAGAACATTTCATTCTTAGCTATTCAACCAAGAAACATAAAAGGCCTCAAAACATTAAAAAAAAAAAAAAATGCAGCTACCTTGGTGGAATAAAAGATGGGTGTGGGTATATGGCCTCCAAATTCCCGACTTCTCGTTCACACTGTACATTAACTTCTAAACATTCATCCTTATTGAATTCAAGCACAACTCATAATGCATCGACTTTCTGAATAATTTTGTATTCATCATTACTATGAGTTATGGATACATGTGCGCGATTCAGTTATAGTATAGATCTAATGGGGTGTCTTCAACAAGAAACAATCTCACCTGAAAATAAAAACTTGACACCAATATCTATCTTATTGGTCTGTAAGAAAAATAGAGAGATGATGCCATAAAGGAACCCGAATCATTTTGCAGAGATCAGAAGTAGCATTCCCTTCTTGCTACAAGTGTACAATAAAAGTGCATATGATGATCAACAATATATAGAATTGCTTTGGATTTGATTATCATTAGAGCATTTACCACATCTTAATTTAATTCAATTTAAATATTAATGTCCACCGATTGGGGAATGATAATGTATAAAGTGAACATTGGGAGTTCCAAAGCATCTCTGGGAGAACTGCAGTAAAACAAAAACAAATGGAAACATCAGTAGTTCCATAAATAGCTCTAGCTCCTAAAAAAAAGCCCGAAGAGAGCAAGAGAAGAAAAGAAGGCTTTAAAGATGATATGATCAAGAACTACATAACCTAAGAAAAAAATGGGTGAGGATTTGAAGAGTACCATAAAGAAATGGGTGAGGATTTGAAGAGTACCATAAAGAAAGCTTTAACCGAAAATGCCATCAATTAGTAGATCTCCAACACCCAAAAGAAATAAGAAGTTGGTAATAATATTACCGTTGACAATAAGTTGGGTGTTATAGCGTCTGCACTGCCTAACTGACCTTGTAATAGATATTTGGTCATGAGGCCTCTTGTAGTTAGAACTACCTCGATAATGGAAGTTAGAGGTAATGATTTTGAATCTAGTATGGCCTCAAATAAGAGGTATTGAATCCAGAAATGGAGCTAGAGGGATTTGAAATCTACCAGGTAACTATAATTCTGGCATACATATTCCTGCCGTAGAAAGGCATCGAAAGAAAAAACAGATGATCGAGTTTGAGACAGTCACAAACTTACCAGCCATTCTTTATGGCCTTGATAACTTTCTAGGTTGATTTTTTTCATAGCAATGAAAATGCCCATACCAGGCCTCAAAGCCCCCAATCCATGTTCATCAATCTAGCCCTTGAACACCGACCCAAATCCACCCTCACCCAAAAGGTTGTAGGGACGGAAATTTCTTGTCGTAGGTGTATCAGAATCACACGAGTCCTCCTGTGGCTCTAGTGGCTCTATGGGGCTGCAAGTAATTCATTGCAAGTCTCATAGAAAATTTCATTCATAGCTATCCAACCCAAAAACATAAAAGGCCTAAAAAAAAAAAAAAAAAAATAAAAATAAAAATAAAAAATGCAGCTACCTTGCTGGAATAAAAGATGGGTGTGGGTATAAGGCCTCCAAATTCCCAACTTTTCATTCACACTATACTTTAACTTCTAAACATTCATCCCCAACAACTACTCACCATGAAGGACTAATGACAAAGTATACAAACATTTTAAAAAAGGCTAGTGATAAGATCTCTAATGGAAAGAAAATATTTGAGAAGACCAATCCTAATCGAATGACCTTATTAAGAACAAACATTCACATGACTGCATAAAATATACTTGGTATACATCCAGAAATCTTCATAATTGGCATTGTTTTAATCTGCTTTTTGCATTTTGAATGTTTTAAAATTTATCCCACACATGATTAACCATTTATTGCTGCATAAAATAACACATGAGTGATAGTTCCGAATCCCATATAAGAGCAAAAAATTATGTTTGCATACCCTAGGGGGGAAACATAAGGTGGTCACAGGTACAATGGAATCTTCTTGTATATTCTGCTTTGTATAATTGTTTCCAACGCCCTGCAACTGATTACCTTCAAATCCAGAGCCATATGCATGCCACAACCGAGATTGTTTTGCCTATAGATGGTCTTGGTCAACGAGTCCACACTAAAATGCGATGTCTTCAACAAGAAACAATCTCACCTGAAAATGAAAACTTGACACCAATATCTATCTTATTGGTCTGTAAGAAAAATAGAGAGATGATGCCATAAAGGAACCTGAATCATTTTGCAGAGATAAGAAGTAGCATTCCCTTCTTGATACAAGTGTACAGTAAAAGTACATATGATGATCAACAATATATAAAATTGCTTTGGATTTGATTATCCTTGGAGCATTTACCACATCTTAATTTAATTCAATTTAAATATTAATGTCCACCAATCGGGGAATGATAATGTATAAAGTGAACATTGGGAATTCCAAAGCATCTTCGGGATAACTGCAGTAGAACAAAAACAAATGGAAACATTAGTAGTTCCAGAAACAGCTCTAGGTCCTAAACAAACGCCTGAGGAGAGCAAGAGAAGAAAAGAAGGATTTAAAGATGATATGATCAAGAACTACATAACCTAAGAAAAAAATGGGTGAGGATTTAAAGAGTACCATAAGGAAAGCTTTAAGCGAAAATGCTGTTAATTAGTAGATCTCCAACACCCAAAAGAAAGAAGAAGTTGGTAATAATATTCTCGTTGACAATAAGTTGGGTGCTATAGCGCCTGCACTGCCTGACTAACCTTGTAATAGAGATTTGGTCATGAGGCCTCTTGTAGTTAGAACTACCTCGAGAATGGAAGTTAGAGGTAACGATTTTGAATCTAGTATGGCTGCAAATAAGAGGTATTGAATCCAGAAATGAAGCTAGAGGGATTTGCAATCTACCAGGTAACTATAATTCTGGCATACATATTCGTGCCGTAGAAAGGCATCGAAAGAAAAAACAGATGACCGAGTTTGACCTCGAAGCCCCCAATCCATGCTCATTGATCCAACCCTTGAACACCGACCCAAATCTACCCTCACCCAAAAGGTTGTAGGGATGGAAATTTCTTGTTGCACTTATGAGCTCATTGAAAGTGAAAAACTTCAAATTTGATGAAGAGAGGATCTCCCCTTCAGACTTGGGAGTAGATGGGAAACTTTCATAATTCAAGAATCTCAGAGCTTCATTGTTAAGTCTACAATAGCGAATTGAATGAGTTTAGAAACAACTACCTGTGAATCGACCCTGGCCTTTCTCTGACAGTGCTGTTTGGGTTGCGTTCTAGATTTAGGTGCATTTCTGCGAAGAGGAAAATTGATGGAATGAGTAAATTTGCTGAGTTTCTCTGATGGCATGTCAAACATATGAACCCTTTCCCTTTCGATTATGGAGATTAGTTATCAGATAATAACTTCCACCTATAGAAATTTTGAATAATAAACACATATTCAATGGAAATTATCCTGATCATGTACTATTGCGGAATACATACACAATACATAAGCTCCTCTACGTTGATCATCAATATAGCAGCATCAATAACAATAAAACATCAAGAGCATGCACACATTAACACAGTATGTAACCGGGGAAAGTTATAGCTGAAAACCCCACATTATCTGTATATTAATGATTGAGAACATGTAACATTACAATAGTCAATACTTCTCACAAGTATCCAGCACTATCTACCTGTTACACACAATACAGCTCAGATCTGATCTCCAAATCTATTCCACTGCTTTCCTGCCTCCACTGCTCAATACCTGCACAAGAATGGATGAGAATGGTTGAACCAAACTCGTATTTACCTCAAAAGAATCACTCACACTGGGAATCACGTGAGAAGATGCTATAATCACTTGGTATTGGCCAATTCTTATTGGCATAACTCAATCCCATTGATTGTGCAAATCCTCATGCACAACTATAGTCACAACTGATAGCAATATGATCCTCTAACACCTGTCCCTGCTGAACTGAACATGCACTGACATGCAACTGAGTTAAATGATGTATTGTTTAGTTGCATTATGAGTTAATAATTAGTTTAACAACTCATCATTAGTCTATTTGCAGTTAGACTAATTACAACTAGTTTAACCAAGTCAAACTGTACACAACTCCATCAACTCCACCAAACTCAACTGATTGAGTTCTAACTGAAGTCATGCATGCAAAAACTCAACTGACCCACAAAGAAAGCGTATTTCCTTCTGACAGCTGCGTGTGCCACATCTGTAGCTCAAACTGAAGTGCTCAAAGAGAATAAGATAAAGTTTATAGTCTAAATATTATTATAAGCTAATAATATTTGACTACTCTATAATTAGACTTGACAGTGTCACCGTTGTTGTCTAAAAATAGAAGTCCATATATTTCTGCCAACTTGACCAATCATCCATAAACAGCATCCTGCAACTCATAGACATGATCCATATGTCTATTAATAGATTTTGCGCCATAATTTTCCTGCGGGCCCACTTAGTGAAGGCGACTCTTTTCACTAAGCTCCATCATCTTGTTGCAATCTCAACACTATCTTGACACCAAAACTGGTAGAGACATCTGCACCTATCTTTGCATCCGAACTGTGTTCATTTTCCCTTCACTTCCTCGTTGTCCCTTCCTTCACTTGACGACCCTTTCACATGTACTATCTGAAGCCTCAGTCTTCCTGTACCATACCTCCGAAAATCTCAAAGAAGTTGTTCGAGTTCTATGTTCTATGGAAGTGATATGATTTACCTTTATATAGTTGTTAGTGCCTATATTGGAGCTGACATGAATCAATGAACAAACGTGTCTTTTATTTTGAGACGACATGAATTATATATATATATATATGTGTGTGTGTGTATTGAGGTCGATATTTATCTAAGGCTGTGTCTTTATTTGAAGCCAACGTGAAGTCTCCATCATATATATATTGAAGCCGACATAAGATGACTGTGCTTATCTATTATGGAGGACTCTTACAAGTGCAACAACACTTCATATCCATAAATCTGAATTATATATTTATGACAAGATGACAAATTCCTAAAGACATCAAGAATGAAGTCTTTTACCTATAATAAAACTCCTTGCTCATGAAACCCATGATGCAAGTATTACAAAATTCATTTTATTATCTTTGTCTTCTTCATAAATTCATAATTACAAGTCATTATGAAGACCGAACCTAGTTACACTTTTCAACAATAAAATCATTAGAATTCTATTGATATGTTTGCTTGGAGATAAACCAGGGTAATGGGATCTGATGTTGGAACATAGGTAATTTTCATACAAAAACTTGGTGAATAGGTATACAACGAAGAATATAATCCTTTCCATATTGTGAATAAGATGTCATTGATAGGATTGATTGATTTATCATGCTTCCCTTTAAGTAAGCAAGAAGATTGCAAATATGGATTCATTTCCTACGCATATGAAGGAAGTGCATGAGAAATTATAAAAAAATTGACAATGAAGTAGCCAACGCTATAAGAAAAGGGCTAATGTGAAAAGACATGTTAAGAGATTCAAAGAAGAGAAACTTTGATTAGCACATTTGAGAAAGGAAAGGTTTCTTAGGGTAACCTATAACAACATGATAATAAGGAAGATAGGTTTTTGTAAGATCTTGAAAAATATTTTGGACAATGTTTATGTTCTAGCATTTCCTGAGAGTTTGGACATCTCACCAACCTTCCACATGGTTGATTTGTATGAGTTCCATGAAGGAATTGTTAATAAGGATAAGTGTATAAGATTGGAAATAATCTCAAAGCATGAGAGGGATGAGATTTGCAACACCCCAGCGTACCCTTGTACTATATTGTACATACTCATATTAGGATAGTGAGCTAGGATTTGTTGGGATGACTATGATATGTGTTTTGAGGATAGACTACTAGTAGAGTTAAGGCCATGAGCCTAAAGACACGTTGTGAATAATTTCACAAATAATTTAAAAAAATATATTCTTGTTGTAGATTGTGTTAGACATAAAAAATGAGGGGCTAGAAATCCACAAGAGGAAAGGTGGGGGTGGGATGGAACCCAAGACAAAGACTAAGTGTTCAGACCATGACATTCCCAAAAATTTATTTAGGCACATAAAACCTAGGTTGGCAGGTATATAACTTGTGTCTTCAAATAGTGGAAAGAGAGTTTTCCATTTGGCACTTGGAGGGTTTCAAACATGCATACAAAAATTTGTACTTCCCTTATTTTGATCATTGAACCCTATTTCATTTTCCCTGTAATGTTTGCAAATGACATGTATTATCTGTGAGTGGAGCTTTATTTTGAGAAAGTAAGTTATATGTCAAGGAATTTGTGGTTATTGCTGCAGGATTAGGTTACAGACTTAAAAATAAGACTTTGAATTAACCCAACCTTGTGACTTGATAACTGGATGTGGAAAAACTTGACATAATGTTATGGCCAAAGTTTCCTACTTTCCTAGGGTAATGCTAGAGATAGAAGGAAAATTGGTCGGTAGAGTTTCCTAACATAAGGCTATAAGAGTTCTTGGGAGACTCCAATGGTGTTTGGAACTCTTAGGGTGAAATGTTTTGAGTCTTCTTGGCCATTTTTCACTTCAATCCAAAGAGTAGTGGCACAATCTAATGTAATGTAAATCTAGTGAAAGCTTCTAGTATCATGGGTGTGTAGAGTGGTGGATGTGATACTATGGTTAGGGAGGCTATGGAAGTTGAAAATGTCCCAATAATTAAAGAGTATTGACTACATGATGCAATTGGATCTAGGTGACCTTTAACCCTTATGGAGTTATGGCCCCAACTAGGTGATGACCCACTACTGAGAGTCCTATAGGAGTGTGGTCTATGGTTGGAAGGAACATCTATGTCTGCAACGAATTAGTATTAATTTATGATTCCGAATTTATGTGACTAATTCATGGATATGGTACATGACATCTGTAAACTTGATATATATATGTTATTTGCATATTATTTTTTCTTATTGTTGAATATATACTATTTGTAAGTTATTTTTTTGAATATTTGAATACATCTTCATGCTCATCTATTGTTCAGTAAGTTGAGGTTAAGCTTGTTGATAAGGAGAATTGAGTATGCACAATAATACATAATTGGGATAAATATATGGGGTAATCATGTAAGTGTTGAACTCTTAATGAATGTGCCTATAAGGCTTTGAAAGGGTAAAAAGTGTTTAGAATCCTAACGGAATCAACTTGAGAAGGAACAATAGATATATACCCTGTAAAGATGGGAAGAATTAGATGATTGTCCTTGAATGGCAACGACAATGAGTTGAGTTAGCTATTTGACTTGACTTAGCTATAAAATATTGCCATAATTGCTAAGACAACCTATATGAATCCTAGGGTTTCTATGATTCTATAACTCTAGGAACTTGTACTGTAGGTATTAATATTTCATTAATAAGAGTATTATGAGGACTTATTTCCATAGGAATTCAACCATAGTGATGGTCTCCTCAACAATGATGAAAATGGATGAGGCATGTGTTAATTGAATGAAATATAAAAGGGACAAGTTTACCTTATTTAGGTTGAGTGAATAAGTGGATTAGGCCCTCTTATCATTAATATTGATAGAAAAATGGATTGGATACATGAGTACTGGGTACTTGTTTAGTATGGGGAATCAGGATCATTTGAGGAACTTTGTGGTAATTATAAGCTCAATTGTCGTTTCAACAAATAGATAGACCCTTGGTAAAGCCTGTAAAATTTTAGAAATTTGGGGATTGAGTTTGGAAATATGGGGATTGATGGTTTCAACTTCAACACTTGGTCACATGGGTCGATAGGTTGTCGTGACCAAGAGCTTAGCCATAGAGGGACTTAAGCATGAAAGATCAAGTTGAGTAAAAGTTGTAAGTTTAATTTAAATTGTTAGTGGCCCAGTGGCGGGTGGGCTAGTGCTTAGTTAAACTAGAATAGTCGCAAGACAAATGAACACTTTTAGATAGGCAAGTGGCCTAGTGGATTTTCTAACCAAATTGGCCTCAGGTTGATGAGTGATGTGGTAAAAAGCTCAGTGATATAGTGTGTAGTTAGAAAACTTGGCAGGTGACAAGAATGGAGTTATGTTAGTTGGACTAGACCAATTCAAAGGGAAAGGCATTGAGAAAACACTATGGCCGATTAACAAAACTAGTGCTTGGTCAACATAATCAATAGTGACAATGGAATTTTGTTAGTTAATAGTTACATCAATTGTACTAGACTAAGTCAAAAGGAGATGTGCTAAGAAACTTTGGTAGTCTGGTGCCCAGTTGACATAATCTACAATTGATGGGAATTGGGTCTATTAACTAATGAACCATCCATCCGACCAACATTGAATCAAGAGGAGATGTTAGTTTTCCTAGTGGTTTGGTTAATGGGAATGAATATCCAAAAATCTAGCTTTTCCTTAAAGTACAAATCAAGGGTTTTCTCCATATTTGGAGGTTGGAAGTCTATTATCCTAGAACTAGGTCACATGGGTTGGCGGGCCTGAGACTATGAGCTAAGCTAGAGGTATGTTAGAGAGGTAGAGATATGAAAATTTTCCTTTTTGTAAAAGGTAATACTTAAGGATTTATCAAGATCTAGATGTTGACTGCTGACAAGACTCTCCATGTTGCTAGATAGAATCCAAATGTTTGTTAGTGTTAGATTTTGTATTTTCCCATTTTATGATGATATTTTCCATTAACTGACATAACTTGGATACAATATTTTGGAAGTCTAGAAATCCAACACAAATGGAAAGAGGATTTTATTTTAAAACCTAGCTCCAGATGATAGTAACGTAGGAAACATGGCTCATGACGTGGCTGGTCATGTGTCATGATGATGTGTCTTGCCAACATGGCTAAATGATAAGGTTGGATGACATGGTATGATGGAATTGTAGAAATTCTCACTGTAGATTAACCTAATAATGCAATATAACTAAAGCTAAATACTTTAATCTACTTCTACAATCAAACTTGTGGAAGCTTAATAGATTTGAGCAAGATCAAGCAGAAAACATATAACCAGAAGCAGAATCAATGCACATGAAACACAAAAGAATACTCAGGGGAAAGCCTCAGCTAAAAACCCCGCTATCTGTATTATCATACAAGTGGAAATATCTCAGGATTACACACAAATTTAGCTCTCACAACTATCCAGCTCTCAGTACAATCCTCCTGGATGCTCACAAGCAAATAAGGCTTCTCACAAACCTTCTCCTCTGCCCTCCAAGCCTCCTATTTCCTTGCGCTGTTTTTCCTGGGTGATCTAGTTGTTACCAAGTGTAACTCTGATCGCTCACACTGATCTTACACCCTATAAAACTGTGTAATCCTCAAGGAATGAATTCCTTTTGCATGTAATAGTTTTCCTTATAGGAAAATTTTAGCAACTGATAGTACACTGTCCCTATGTTTAATCTCAACTGGGTCTTTCTCTGAATAGACATGCATGAGTTATTTATGAGAGAATCTTCAGTTATCTGGAGTACACTAGCTTGATGCATGCATGCATTAACTGACTGAACTCACAATTAGTTCCTCAAACTGTTTGGAACCAATTTAACTGGACATAACTCAGTTAACTGAGCTAACTAATTACAACTCAACCTTATCTCCTTAATTAAGGGATAAAGGGATAACTGTTGCATGACTTCACAAAGACTTCTAGCTTGAATTTCTCCAACTAATTAATCCAAGATGAATTAATTAATTATTTTTTCAAATAACTGGTGTTGGATACCTATACCAATAGGTTTCATTTGTCATGATTGGCAAATTCAAGTGCCAAATATGCTCTGCTTTGCTGCTACAAAGATTCCATATTTGCAAGGAAAGACAAGGTGTGTACATGCCTTCATGCCTATTAAAGTTTGATGGATGATCCAACAGTCCAATCTGGATCATGCCATGTTTTCAATTTTTGTTGTAGAATAGAGAAAGAAATCTGTCCAAACTGTTTAATCTTGGCAGATCAGTAGTTAGGCAGAGAAACTAAGGTTCCCAACTGCTTAATCTGGGGCCCTGGAAGAAATAAGGGTAGTGCTAGATAGGAAATGAAAGCAAAAAATCCAATGGAAAAGAAAAGGCACATAAGGGGTTTGCAAGTCCAAGTGCACCCTCCAAGAAGAAACAAAAAATGCTAGGCAAATTAGTGGGGGCAGGTAGATGGGGTTGCAGAAGTAGTGTTCCTTCCAAGCTCAACTTTGCTAACCAAGTACAAGGAAAACAACACAGTGGAGCATGTCTAACTTCCCTTTTTCCCTTTGTTTACCACTCGTTACTAACATCCCTTCACAAGATGTGTTCATAAGAGAGATTCAAGGTTTTATGTGGGTTTTTAAGCCTTCAAAAGCCACATTTCTTGTGCAAAAATCTTTTCATTTTGATCTACTCTTTAAACTAAGATGTTTCCAAGAAAACTTAGTAGTATTACTCCTCATTCACCTTTCTCCCCCCATATTAACCTCTAACTCTATTATCTAGCTCCCTATGCTTCACTTTCCCTACTATTATAAACACCATGGTGTATAAACCCTAAACAATGTATAAATATCCCCTCCTTGGCATTATAACCATATGTTTTCACTACTAGGGCATTGGATTAACACCTGGTTAAGCTCAAGAACCCAAGCCTAACCCCTTTTCTCTAGCAGAGCCTACCTACATAGCCAACTCTCCATTTTGCCTAAAAACCCTTGAAAAAAACCCTTTTTTTGCACCCTTATACCCACTAAAAGGCAAAAATATGATGAAATCCACTTTCCCCACCTTATCCTAAGGTCGGGAGCCATTATGCGCCTTTTTCATGAAATTTTATTAAACCCCGCCCATCCTAAGTTTTCATCCTTCATACGTTTTATGCGGAAATTTTCATAAAAACCTTTATTTTTCCTTTTTTTAAAGTTGTCGGGTATATTTGATTTTACAAAAGAAAACATTGAAAAACTATTGAAATTTGTTGAAAACTTGAAGGGTCCCAGCAGGCGCAATTACCAATAAATATTATTATTTTAAGCCCCCCATTGACCATATCTTCCGCGCATATCCCCTTCCCGATAGCCATCAGATCTCGCTCTTTAAATCCAACGGTCGTCGTGGATTTCGGAGGGGCCCCAACGTCCGGCAGATATCGTCCGATATCTGTCAGACGATGATGTCATGCGAATCCACGCGTCGCCCCCATGTTCCATTGGAGCCCCCTCTGACAGATTCCTTGCCGTATAGGAGGGGGCCCGATATGATGCCATCTGTCCACCTGTGTCAGCACCCTTTTGTCGCTTATGTCAGCGCCACGACCCGCGCTCTGTCCGCCATTCGTCCACCTGGCTGCCACCTCACCGCCCCCATGGACCAGTCTTAGGCCGCCACGTCACCTGATGACGTCCTGCTAACATCATCCAACCCGGACCCACTTGCTGACGTCATTTAAAAAAAGCGCGCCAATAAGCAAAAAAAGCCGTATTTTGCCAAATTTACGTGTTTTTTGCACTTTTTTATAAAAACACTTCAGCACTCTCTGCATGTGCATTATGGCGAAGAATTTGCCAACCAATTCAAGACCAACCACAGAGCTTCAGAGCGTGCACCCAACTGCTGTTCCGACCCAAGCAATCCATTAAACAGGTATTTTTCCGTAAAACCTCCCTGCAAACCTGGTTTTTCTCTGAAAATTCTAAAAACACCTGAACACAGAAGAAGCTTAAAAATTCACCATAAAACCACGCATACCCAGCTCCCTCTTGAAGAATTGATGGTCTAATTTCACTAGCAGAGCTGTTTCAGACTGAATTTTCAGTAAAAACCCTTTTTCCGTTCGCGCAGTCGTGAAACGGAATCCATAACCTGCTTTCAATTATCAAGAGAGGTCTACTAAACACGGTAAATTGCTTCCTCAAAGAGCCAAACAGTATCGCAATTGATGTGGACCTACCCTGCTACCCTGCATTCCTCAAAATCTTCCTTTCTCAGGTAGTACCTTTCTTATCTGTCAAGCAGTATTCAAACAAACATGGAGACCCTAGCAGTGCCAGTAGCCCTGAATGTTGCTCCCCTAAATGCCCCCCAAAGAGAGCTGGAGTGGCAAGATTTGGCAGACCTAGACTCCCAAATCTCTTAGGACTCCTTATCAAAATGCAAGTTCCACATTCATTTATTAAACAAGCTCAAAGCCAAGCATAAGGATGGGACAGACATTCTAGGTATTTGGGAGTCCTCCCTCCCAATTTTCAAGCTCCCTCAGGTCAACCAGTTCCCTGACCTGATTCACCTATGTGCTGTCTGCTATCACCCCATGCAGAGGGCTGTGCTTGACCCTACAGGTGCAGTAGTATTCTACATGACCCCTGAGGCCATCAGGGAAATGCTGCAGTTCAAGACCCAGAAGAAATTGGTCCCCTTGTCCCTAAGGGACTTGATCAACCAAGGAGCCAAGATATTAACAGATGCACAGATTTTGAAGCTAAATCAACTATTCATTACAAAATCTGACACAGTGCTGCACCCTCCCATTTTTGATGGCTACCTCAATCAACTGGATGTAGAACTGGCATACATGATTAGCTCAGTTTTTGGGTACAAGTCACTAGAGTTTATTGAGGAAACTGTACTAGTGATGATGACAATGTTTTCCCCTGGCAAGACTCCTATCTGTTATGATTATGCTACATACATTTCAGACAAGATGCATGAGCAATTTTTAAACTTGTCCAGAGAAAAGGTGTTCAGATACACCTCCTACATTTACCACCTCATCCTGTACTACCAACATGAGAAGTTCTCCTTTGAGATCAAGAGAACTGATGCAGCAGGCAATCCAAGGTCAGTGGTGTACTGGACCTCAGTGTTTCACCTCAGCACATACTCTCCATACACATACTCTGAGTTCATAGACCTCTTCATCCATCCAGCCATGTCTTTATTCTTAACCTCACCCCCTCCAAGACTGACTGATGAGATGCAGAGGATTCTGCAGCTATCTAGTGCATACAACATAGGGGATTGGTACTTTTACCAACACTATACTGTGATCAGAATATATGGGTGTGAGTTGCGCCCATACAGATTGCCCAGGTATGCGCCTATGAGACTGTTTGCCTTAGAATATTTCAGGCAATTTGGCAATGCCGATATGGTGCACTTTGCAGGCAGAGGCAAGAAGGCACAACTTAAAGTAAGAAATCAACTGGACCACTTTGTCTTAAACAAAAGGGAAGGCTGGAAAGATGCTGACAGAAAACTAGAAGGCCTTGGCCTAAAACAAAGCTTCCTTTGGAAGCCTTATGACCCTAACATGTCCATATCCTTGAGAAGGCAGAAATACAAGCTCTCCAGTTATGAACATGTGAGCATGCCCTACATTCAAAGACATCCCAACCAACCAAAATGGAGAAGGAACACACTGGAAGAACCAGTTACTCAGGAAGAATTAGTTGAAAGGGCCAGAAGGCATTTATTAAAAATGGCTGACTTAGAATCTCCTTCTGAGGTACTTACTCTGTCAAAGCCTCAAGCAGGAGCAGCTGCTTCATCTTCTACAACACATCAAGGGGCAGTGCAAACCACAGACCAAGATCAAAGCAAGGGCAAGGAAAAGGTTATGGAAGAGCCACAAGTACAACAGGGTCAAGAGCAGCCACCCCAACAGGAACAGCAGCAAAAGGACCAACAGGGTCAGGGGAAACAAACAGCAGAGGCCCCAATGGCCACCCAAGAGCAGCCAGTGCAAATGGCACCCCCAAGGCAGGATTCAAGGATTGACTCTTCCATCCTCCAGACCCCTCAAAGGGAGGATGTAAGCAGAAAAAGAGATAGGGAAACTCCCCTTACCTCATCACAAGAGAAGAGACAGAGATTAAATCCCTTCTTAGAAGAGGAAATGCCAAGCATGGAAGCCTCAGCCAGCTCCTTTCAACAGGAGCAAGACAGGGCAGCACTAGGAGAAGTGAGCTCCTCAGGACAGAGGAAGGGAGGAGAGACAAGCATTAAACAGCAGTTCAAAGATATCAAGAGAAGGAGTGAACCAATAAAGATTCAACTCTACAATCACCTGCTGAACATGGCTCCTACAAACTAACAAAGGCTCATGTCTGCCTTTGATACACAGGAGGGGAAAATGGTCATGAGCTACTTCACACCAACAGTGTAGCAACCACAATCAGCTGCAGACTACATCAGGACCAATTTGGAGGTCCTATCAAAAGACATCCACCCAATGGATCAAATAGAGCTCCATAAACAGACGGGTGAGATGGTCTATGCCACATTAGCTGACAAGACCCTGGTCAACTACAGGCTGCAAAATAGCCTGAACAATACTGCTGCACAGCTTGAGTTGGAAAGGGCTTCCTCTCAGGCTAAGGATAGCAGGATCAAAGCACTGGAAGAAACCATAATAGAGTTTGGGCATGATCCCAAAGATGTTAAGGCTGTGCAAGAAGTCCTCAGGCTAAGGGATGCTGATATGGCAGCAATGAAAAAGAAATTAAAAATCCCACCAACTCTTCACCCACAAACAGAAGAGGTTGCCCAACAGAGGCAGGAAAAGGATGTAGCTTCTCTACTAATGACGCTATACAAAGAGCTCATCCAAACTCAGGAAAAGCTGCAGGAGTCAGAGGCGACATTAGAAGCAGCATTGCAACAAAAGGAGGCAGGGCAAACCTCACAGCCACCTCAAGAAACAATAAACCTTGAGGAAACCCCTCAAGACACTACCCCTCCCAGCCAACAAGTGCAGCAAGCAGCCCCAAACACTTCAGCACCAACTACCTTAGCACCAACAACAGAGCAGGCTGAAAGCCTGGACATGCAGAAGCTGAGGAAAGAAATTCAGGTCCTAGAGTCCCAGATGTCTGAGCTGAGCCAAGCCCAGGACAATCTGGCAAAAATAAATGAAAAATATGACAAGTCAAAACAGAATGTGGCTGAAAAAGAGAGGGAGGTAAAGGCCCTCGAGAAGAGGATTTCTGAGCCAGAAAAAGAGCTCACACTGGATAAAGTTACATCAGAGCTTAAAAGGGTCATCTGGGGCAATATTGGCCAGTCTATAACATACCAGTGGGAGTATATTGAGGCCATACATGAGCAAATAGTGCTCATTGGAAGAGCACGCAAAGAAATACAAAGGGCAAGGGCATCTCTAGGCAGTATGCCTGAGATTGCCACCAGGATGATAGACGTGCTAAACTACAGGACAATCTCCCAGCTGATAAAAATGGGAATTGGAAACAGGACAGAGACCATCTCACTAATCAGAAGGGTCCTGACATTAAGAAACCTGATTCAGACCCTGGAAAGAAGAACCCAGGACATGCAAGCAGATATTAACAAATTCCAGAACAGGTTTATGGCATTACAGAACATGGGGCTTCCTAGCCCATTGGATCCATCAGGAAAACTACTCTCACATGAGAAATATGCTAAGAGAGTAAACAATTTTGCAGCAACTCAGATCTCAGAGGCAGCTAGTGCATCAACAGAAGCAGGACCAGTGACAGGGCAGATCCTCTTTGATATATTACATAATCTATTTTTTATTAGGAATGAAATTACACATTTATTTGATGAGCCCCCTCATTTCTATAAATATGCAGAGGCTGATGAGACCATGGGGTCAATTTTGAAACATCAGTTGCCTTCATCAGAGGTATGGGAAGAATTGATACGATTACTGTTAAACCAAAGTCAGTAATTGTGATTTTGCCTTTAAAAATATTTTGAATCTCATACACAGCAGGACAAAGACACATCAGCAGGTATGCAGAAAGAGGCTGAGCCAACTCAGCGCAAGTATTCGGCCACCACAGCAGCATCAGCAGTCATAGGTGACAGGGCCGAGAAGACACAGGAAGTTACAGCTGCACAGACACGTCATTTAGCAGTTATATCAAAGCGCTCAGCAGACTCCGTGAGCCCCGAAGGTCAAGATTGTTCTGACAGGAGTTAAGAGCCTTTATAGTTCATTAAAGATTGTAATAACTTTTCATCTACAATCTCTGAACGAGTTGGTGGAGATATTTTCCCTCTCAGATGACTCAATGCCTAAGATATTTTGTAATAGACTTCTATATATTCCCCCTCACATTTGTTGGCAGGGGTTGGACATCGGATGTAAGAAATCTCTTGATATCTATTATGTTCCTCTTCTATTGTAAATCTTCAGAGAACTAATACAAAGGATGATGGGATTTCCAAAGCTTTGTGTCTCTTGATGTCTTGTTGGGGTATGGCTGAATGTTGCAGGATTCCTGCGTTTTTCATGGCTCAATAAGTTTTCTTGTTACTCTCTATTATATGTTTGATTTTCACATATCATTCACGTTTTCCATGTTTCAAATATCTAATAGCAAGGAAAAAGAATAGTCTCAGGATTTAATCACAGATTACCCTGAACTCAATCTAAGCTATTATAAATGTTTTCTTCAGTCATGGTAATGAAAGTGTAATTCTTAATTGCTACCTTTCACACTATATCAGCACAGTGATCTATTGTCTCAGGAATTCAGGTATTGCTCCTAAGTAATAGGTTCCTTTCTCACATCCCAGCTTAGTGAAGAATTCTTAACTTCTCTTCACTGGTTGATTCACATTTCACCCTCACAATTTACAGTTTGTTTTATGAAATATATAAAGGCCCCGTAATTCCAGCTGCACTAAACCAGGATCTCAAGGAAACAATAGCTGCAGACCCCATTGCCCAATGGATTGATTTGCCTGCAGAGAACATTACAAAATTATCAGAAAACATCCTCCCAACCAAACAAAAAACAAACAAACCTTTACTTCATAACTAGCCTAAAACTCCACAAAAAATAGTGAAAAACCTTACAGAGAGAGCCCTCTCTGATTACAGCTAGGCTAGAAGCTATAATCCAAAGACTGGTTAGTGGTTACCCCGGCTGTATTCCCTTGGGAGTCGTAGGGAACAACCTGGGTGTTAACACACCTAAGAAGACGATGCACATGTTAGCAGATGAGTTGGATGAAGGGGCCAAATCAATGCAACAGTTGCAAGGGAGGTAAGAGTTCGCTTCAGCAAGATGTCACCACGAGGTGCAGGCACACCATAAAGGACGACCAAGCTTGGCATTAGCTCACCACCTTCACCATCATTTCAAAGAGTTGGTCTCATCACAACAGACCAATTTTTAGTGATGTCTTGCATAGATTTCTCAAGCCATGTTGTTTCACATGAGTACATGTGCATTGTAATGTTGAGTCATGTCAAGTGTAAGTCAAGTGTCAATAGTTGGATGTAACAGTCATAGAGTAGGTGAAGAGTCATGAGGGTAGTTGAACTGTCACATAGGGGAATGTCAAGGGTCACCCCACCCTTTTCTATTTATAGTCCCTCATAACTCATTGTAAGGGCTTTTGGTTAGCCAAGCTTCTGATAAGACTATTCTTGGAAAGAGCTTGGACAGTATTGTAATGCGCCTTGGCTTCTCCACTACACGTAGCTAGTTCATCTCTTTGGAGGAGTAGGTGAATGTGGCTGTAACGTTCCACTATTGGGGCTAGCAGGTTTACATGGATGTATTATATGATTATAACTTACACTTATTTATATAATAAGAGCCAGCATGTTTTCATTCATATGTTGTTATTGTAGTTGGACTTTTCGGTTGCTTTAGCGATGTATGTTATTTAACTTACATAGTCATGTATGAACTGCTTTGCATGCAGTTATATGAATCTTGTTGTAGATGTGTTGTTGGTTTAACCATCAATTTGGATTGCCATATGACTTGCTTTCCATCTTGTGATGCATCTTCGCTTGTGTGTTCCCTTCCTAGCTGAGCATTGTACAAGTTTCCAAGGGGTGCACTCATGCCAAGCCACCTATGTTAGAGCATCTCATGCACCTTTCTTGACTCACTGCAATGGTCACACCCTTGCTACTGATAGAGTTATCTTACTTGCCTCTATGCGACATCACGGTCAAGGTATTACCATACGACCCACTCCTAGGACTCCTACTCCAAATGGTCTGAGCTCTATTTGGGACTTCTTACTGGAGAGATCCCCTTACATGTTGGCGGGTCCAACACTGTCAACTGGAACGTGAATCGAATAGATTTTCCACCTTTGTGTGTTTTATAATAGCTCTAATGTTGAATATTTCAATTCTCTTTTTCTCATTACTTATAGGCTCATTCAAATAACTAGTACTTGTCATTGAATTAGAAGGAGTACCTTTTGTACCCATGGTTATGATCATGTCTCATCACTGAAATCTAATCCAAGGTCCTGTTGTGTTGTTGCCAATGTCTTATAATTGCCCTTTCCATTGAATCTCCTTGGTATCAACTCTAGATGTAGCTTCCAATAGTGGTCCTCTTCATGACCTTCTCTCTTGAAATGTGTACAAGATGGTGTTGCTCCATCCTCTTTCTTGGTTGTGACAGTCTTCTTAGCCTTCCCCTTGCCTTTCTTTTGGAGTTTTCCATGTTGAGGGTTGAACGGTGTTTTCTTTGCTTGATCATATCTATCATTCTTGCCTCGGCTTTGAAGATGAATCTCCTTTATGCTAGATTCATCAATCGTAGTAGGATTGAACAATAACAATGAGTGTCTTATGTAACTATGTAGTGCACCAACATACTTAGTTATAGTCTCGAGCGAATCTAATGAGATGCCCAAATTCAATGATTGTTTCCGAAATTCTTCAGTGAAGCTTTATACATTTTGGACTTTACCTTGCCTTAGATATTTCCATTCCATTAGTGCATTTTTTTTATAACCCAAAGGGTAAAATTGGTCTTTCAATGCAAAAATAAAACTAGACCAAGGGGAAAGATGGTTAACTGACTTTTTGCTTCCTTTCTGCAACTTTCTCTCCCACCAAATGAGAGTAGTGACACTCAGCCGAAGAGATGCTAACTGGACCTTTTCCTCATATTCTTCGATCTATTGGATCCAATAGTAAACCTCTATTTGCATTATCTAATTATTAATTTTTCTGCACTACACTCTCCATTAGACATGGGTAGGTCAAACTTTACATCTAGCTTGAAGAATGATTTTGTAGAACTATGTTTAGAATCACAATTAGAGTGATGAGAGCTATCACTTGAAGAAGGAGAACGAGGAGGCTCTTATCCACCAGATTCATGATTTGTTGATCTATTTTCATCGAAATCTTGCTTGTCATGCCCAAATGCCTTCTCATACTTTGAAAACAACTTATCCACTTTCTCTACCATATTGTAAAATATCTTGGGGAAATTTTGTTCCTCTTCCCAACGAGCTTCTTCATTTGCCATGTTTCTTCTTCATTGTGCACATCCTACTTCAATATCAAAGGACTTAAGCATTCCTTATCCTTTTCATAGCTTGTTCCAACTTTAGAAATAGACAGTACCACTGAAATCCTGGTGAAAAATCATGCAAAAACGCCTATCTAAACACCCAATTCAGACAATCGAGCCTTCTGCACCTTCTCTAAACCTCCCTACTGCTTAAGGTGAGGTCCTGGCCTGCTGCTAGGTTAGGGTTTGCTACGCACAATGGATTCTCAGCGAATCTTCCATTCCTCTCTCCCCCCTTTCCTATGCAGACATCCATTATATATACATTGGTGGCTAACTCCTCAATTCCCAGGCAGTTCCCAATAGAGGACAAGTTTTAGCAAGCGGCATTTCCAACAGAGAATCTCGAGGCCACAAATAATATGTAGGTAAAAAATCCTGTTTAAACATAGGGAAACCATTTTAACAATGTTTCCACATGAATCAACATACTCCCTAAATTTTGGTGGCTTTATCGGCGCTAATAACCCATCATAAATCGCAATCAGTCGGAGCTGGGGTGATCCTCCATATAGGTCATTGTACCTTGCGATTCGATAGACGACGAGTTTTCAAGCCAACACTTTATACCATATCACATCTGGGAGAATTGACATGTCACAGTCGGTGGGTCTTACTGTTTTGCAGTGTTGTATGATATTCGATTGCGATATCACAATCACAACCCTTACTATCAGGGGCCAATTCTGTAGAGCACTTCACTGTGCGATGTGTAATTGCGATCATCTCATCGCACCTTGCCTTGCTTGGGGCGGATTTTGTAAAACTTCTGGCCTCTGCCTTTCGCAATTAGTGAAATGAGAGACCAATGGTAGCCTCCCACTTGGCACTTCTCCATTCCCTAAGAGTGTTCACCATGTTACTTCCTCCTGCCACCTGTCCAAGTCAAATTTGATCTTTGACTTATTCTAACTTCTTCATATGAACTCATATTGGAGTGTTGTTCACACAATTGGAATTGAGATGAAGAGCACTTCAATTTGATGTTAAGTTCATATAGTTTCTTCCACTTTAAGTTTCAAGCCTGTTTACCATGCCACTGGTATTTTCAGAGATCCACCTGGATCAATGAGAGTGAAGTGCTTAGAAACTAAAAACCTTCTACTTGTCATCTAAACTGGTAGATGCTTGAGTCATCATTTTACTCTATAAAGAAAATAAATAAAATAGGGAATTATGGTGCTTTAAACAGTCTAGAACAAAAAGGTAAGAGTTTCAAATATTTAGGGTCGTTTTCTCTCAACAAAATGGACTATGGCACTCCGGGTGTCCTAGTGACATGCGAAAACTTAGTTTGGATTTAAGAAACACTAACCTATGATAATCAAAACTTGAATTCAAGATATGGGCAACAATATAATGTTGATGATATGGATTTTTTTTATTATCGGGCGTGTTTGTTAACATCAAAACTTTATTAATCTTTTGACCATCTGCTCATGCTTGTGCAATCTAATTAAGGATGCTTCAAAATATATTTATGCTAGAAATATGATTCATACTCTTTATTTCAAACAAAGAATTCCAAAAGATCAAGCAATAATAACTAGTGGACTAGTCTATTAATAATTTCATTTTTTAGAATATGCTAAGATACGCTTATCAATTATGAAAATTAATAATTTAAATATTTTAAAGTGACAAGTCACATACCTCTCTATAGATCTTGAAAACTAGAAACCAATGGATAATAAAACTATTTAATTTTGACTTAGATGCAAGAACTGATATGGAGCATTCCTTGAATTGTTATGCACACCAATTGAATATCCAATCACTTTCTAACAAAAATATGCACTCCTTTAACACATCCGATTATAGGAAATAATGAATTCCATTAAATTATAATCTAGCACACATGGCTTCTTATGTAAAACTATAAAATCCCTAAATTACTTCTATGATTAATCTATTTGTTAAGTCCTTATAATACTAGTGTAGCCCCTTATTGTTATTAATAGTGTAGCCCCTTATTGTTATTAATAGTGTAGCCCCCTTATTGTTATTGTTGTGCCCATGTAGTCCCCATATTGTTATTATTGTGCCCCATAGAAGCCCACTATTGTTATTGTTGTACCCTTACATTATTATTGTTATGTAGACTCTAATTATATTATGACCCTTTAGACTCCTATATATAGAAAGGAGGTTTTGTCATTTGAATCATACAATAATTATTCATTTATTTAATGTAAAGGAGGCTTCCCCCTCGAAGAGGATAATTTTAAGTCGTTGATCTATCTTTTTGTGAGCTAGTTGCATAACATTTGGTATCAAAGCTTTGGATTCTAGATTTCGCTGCTTCAAATAGGTCATCATGGAATTTTCGTTATATTATTTTTTCTACGAAGATTTAGACTCTGAAATTGCAACCACATCGATTCAAAATCTTGGTGAACTCCATGTAAGAATTTTAGTTCTTGTCTCGCTATATTTTTGGAGATATGATCTGAGGAAGCTAGGATTTTTATAGGCTCTAGAATTCCATCTAAAACAGGTGACCTAGGGAAAATCATCATAACTTTATCTCTAAGAATAGGATTTGAATTTCGTAGAAAGTAGTAGAAAAGGGATGAACTATAGTTTTTGGGTATCATTTTGAGGGATGAAGGTCAAAACAATGACATGTGGCACTCCATACAAGTTCACTCTATGAAACGAGTCTATAATCAAGTCATCGTGGGCGATTGGGCATATTTCTTTCTTGAAGAATCCAATCTTGGTCTGACTTGTTGGGTAGGAAAGAAGACTCATAAGGATACAATAGGAGGAAATTTTATATCTTGAGGATTCACAATTACATAGATACAAAAATCGTGCTATCTAGCTCCTAAAAAGGATGGAAAATGTGTGTATTTTTTAAAAAAATGCAGAACTTTTGTTTGAAAAAATGGTTTGAAGTGATTCAAAGGGCATAATGAAGCATAAATATCATTGTTTGATTTCCAAATTCTTCAAAACAAAAAAAGGATATACCTAGTAAGAAACGAGAAATATATCCTATGACACATGAAGAAGAGGAAGAAACACAACATGATATATAAAAATTGTGAGATCAAGTGGAACAAATTTCGCTCTCCCAAAAGAGTAACCAGAAAAGAAGTGGAAGCTAAGATGGATGGTTTGAAGAATAGTTTAAAATAAGACATGGAAGGTTTGAAGGATTTCCTAAAAGCTAATATGAAAAAATGAAAGGCAAGAAGAAAAATTCAAAGAATGGTTCAAAAGAAGACATGCAAGGTTTGAAGGAAAGTTTGACAAAGTTGCTACAAGAAATGCTTCCTAATGGTGAAAAGTTATTAGATGAAACTCGTGATGAGAAAAAAAAAATGTTAATCATGATTTTATTAACTCCAACGTTCTATTGAAGACCTACTATATTCCAAATATCGATATGAGGAATTTTAATCGCAAGGATATGTTAACATGGATACTATAGATGGAGAAATATTTTGATCTCCATAATGTGCAATAAAAACAAAAGGTATGCATTGAAAATTTATATTCAGAACCCAATCAGTTTGTATGGTATTGATATGTTGTAGTGGTTGTAACACCATCCGAAATTTTGGCATGCATCCAAATTTTAGAGCCTACCATGGATCGTGTGGTCAGTCATGCCTTGGTCACCTATTGGTAAGCCGATGATCTCAAGCCCCCTCCTTCATATTAAGA
The DNA here is from genome assembly GCA_000404065.3 of Pinus taeda. Lineage (NCBI taxonomy): Eukaryota > Viridiplantae > Streptophyta > Pinopsida > Pinales > Pinaceae > Pinus > Pinus taeda. Next base: position 125,129 of record APFE030079428.1, on the reverse strand, counting down.
GTTTTCCATGTTCCCATATTTATGCAACATTTTTCATCTTTGGGCATGGGGATTATTGTTTTTCATGCAAAGGGAAGTTTGTTCTGCTACAAGGGGAAATTTTTGTGTGTGTGAGTTGTTCTCATTACATAGGCATGTTTCACACTCACTTCACGAACTCTTATCACGAAGGTCATTGTATCATGCAGAGTATGTTTTATATGTTATTGATGGTCTATGATGTATCACTAAGTGTTCGAGTATGTGATCATAGTCAAGTTCTATCATTGTTTACATTAGTTTCATTGATCTCACACTTAGCTAGTTTCCCAAGCAACCTAGCCTCATCTAGATTTCTGGAAATACACGCTTTGCTTCTGCAACCCTCAAGATTTTTTCCTTACCTACTTGAACTATGCAATGCAGAGGAACCCTAGCCTCCCTTGGCATCCAAAACTATGCACTAGTCTCCTTCATTGTCCTTCCCTCAGTTGAAACCCACTATCTACAGAATCTTCGCTGAGTTGTTCCTTAGCTACCCAACCAACACTGCTCTCCAGAAATGCACAAAGTAGGAAAGCAGCCAGCACTGTTCTCCATAAATGTGCAGAGTAGTCTGACAGCCTTTCTCATGAAAATTGTGCAGAACTATACTCCCAAGACCCCATCCCACAACAACGTATTCCATCCCAAAACTTCCCAGTATTGTCCCAGCTATCCAGTCCGTCTTGCATTCAAAAATTGCACAGATGTGCCTCCTAGGGCCACATCCCCGTAACATTCACTCTGTGGTGAAACTACACAATCTATCTCTTAGTGACCACAAGGAAAGATGACATGTTAGATCACTCTAAGGGAGTTGAGGAGAAACACCAAGGAACCGTGTTATATAAAAATATCGGGACCAAATGCAAACTATTTTGAATGCATAAACATCGAGAGGGTAAGTATGGTCTTTCTCCCTTTCTCTTGTTGCACCACAGATCATCATTTGGCATACAGATTCATTTGTCATGATTGTCATCTTATTCTCGTGATTTTGAAGGTTTGTCTTTGTGTGCATGATTTGTCTTCACTCTGTGAACATTGGTTGCACTCACACACAAAGTTGCAAGGTCACTCGCGCAAGTGTTGTCATGGTCGTTCGAAGGTATATCTCAAGTGTCGCACTTGCCACTCTTAACTTTAAGGGCATCTCACTGAGCAAATTTTTTGTCTTTTTGGTCTACGTTGTCTTGTTGATAAAATATGTTAAGTGTATGATCAAAATGTCACGTATACACAAGTTCACTTTCTCTCACAATTAGCCATTTTTCTTGAAAATATGTCGACTGAACAAACCCCTTTAGCCAGACCCCAATCTCAGTGAGCCTTATCTACTGCCCAGAAATGAAAAATCAAGGAAGTGAGTAGGTTGTCTATCTCCTAGAACAACACAGAATTTTCCTCCAAGCCCAATCCAATATGTGCTTCCTGCAAGATCAGATATAAAGCCTCCTCTAGTCTACCGCAAATATGCTTTGCACTCTGACCCAAGACTGCACTATTATCCAGAAATGCACAGAGAAGGCCAGTTGGTCACCTACAATCTTGCTTTGTATTGTTCCCAAGAATTTCATAGAGCTTCCCAGATGATTGCTTCTAGCCCACTTGGCTCTAGCTCAAAGAAATGCATAGATTTTCTGAGCAGCCCCTCGGGATGTTGTCTTGCATTGTGCCAAGAAAATGCGTAGAACTGGATTATAGTCCACAGGCTCCCTGTCTTGTATTGTCTCTCAGAAATGCACATATTTCACAACAATCCCCCAAGCTACTTGTCTCACACTGAGCCTAGAAAATGCACAGATTTTCCCTGACAATCCTCTAGATGTCTATCCCACACTGTTTCTCATAAACGTACATTTGTGATGAGAAAATTCCCAAATCTGATCATGCCTTGCCCTGGAAAATGGCACAGATTATCTTTTGAGTGCCTCCTTCAGCCCACTTTATCTCCCTCAAGAAATTGCATAGAACTGTCTAGTAGTTGCCCAAACACCCTACCTTGTCTTCCCCCCAAGAATTTCGTCAATTCTTCCCAAATGGGTTTCACCTATCAGCTTACATTGCTTACCATGATTGAACATTATTTCCTCCCAAAAACCTCTATGCATTTTTTCCTGATAGTACTGAGGAACCCCTCATCCTAACCTCAGTTGTGCTCTTTGTAGTTTTAGTGTCTTGTACTCTCTCCGGTCACCTAGACTTGAAACCAAAAATAATGCATCATGCTAGACTAGGCAATTTTTGGATTTGATGTTGTCCCGTCATGAATGAATTGGAGGAATAGGTACATTGATGGAAGATGGTGTGATGATTAACAGGATGAAGAAGGAGTGCATTCTAGAAGACTTTCTCGCAACTAGATGAACATACATAACACACCAAGTAGCAAGCGAAAGAAGACATGCATGGGACAATCAAGCAACACCAAGACCATCGAACACCTTGTGACACTTTTCCATGCGGGGGTGAAGACGCACGACACCAAGAGTACATCCGTCACTCAAAAACATAGCAACTTGAGATGGAAACTAGAGTCAACCAATACATGTCAGTAGTGTAATGTTGATATGTGTCATGAGTCGTCTCAGCCACATCACTACTATGGGCCATACTTGTTGTAATCAAATTTAATGTAAAGTGAAAGTCCAACGGACACACATATGAATTTGAAGAGTCGCATTAGTTTAAAATCCATAGGAAGTTGAATGGTCATGAGGGAATTCCAAGAGTCACAAGGGTCAAGTATCACCCTTGGCTATATATACCCCCCTCATTCTATGAGCAAAGGACTTTTCACTTCAAATCCTCCCACATAGCCTTGAGAGTTTGTAGTCTATTCTTTGAGGAGAGAGGAGTGGCTCCAATGTCCCACTATAGGGACTAGCGATGAATGGTGTACAGATGTGTCTTGGAACTTTTTCTTAATTCAGAAGCCTGTCTCAGGCGAGCACATTTTCACGCATGTTTTGTATCCATTTGTAGGACTATTCTTTAAACATTTGTAATGCATGTTTTATTAACCTGTGCTAATATAGTTGAACTACTTCAGTTATTTTAGTACTTACATTTTTGAAGATGTGTTATATTTTTTATCACCATTGTCTCATCCATGTGGACTACTCCGCAAGACATTAGATAGACCATTCTTGATTTCCTTGGTTATAACGGTTGTCACCCCATTGTGGACTATTCCACTAGATGATGTATCTGTTTTCCCTTGCACTTTAGTTTTAACGACTACCGCATCAACTGTGGACTATTCCACTAGATGCTGGACATATTCGTATGTGTCTCTCCCTGGGTGGTAATACTACCTCTCGTCTAAATGCTCACTTTTACCCTCTCCCTTACAATGAGAGAACCCAGACATAAAGTTACATTACGCACTCACCAGGCATACTCACCTTGCTTTCTTGAAGTGATGAGCATAACAATCTCATGTGCTAAATAACAAGAGCTAAGGAAAATCTCTAAGATAGTGGCAATCAGGCCATCGTACTGGATCAAAATTGTACATAAAATGGTGAGAGTTCTAGTTGGGACTTCATATCGGGGATATCCAATTTGTTGGCGAGTCCAACACCATCAACCAAATGGTGCTAGAAGGAGGGCCAGACGATAGGTTGTTCTCGTAGAGTCTAGTTTGAATCTCTTATTTAAAAATGGCTCTTCTTGACATCATAATCTAGGGATGTCTTTCTAAAAGTTTCGAATGTACCATCCCCGTGGAAGTTATCCATGACTTGTCCAAGTTAAAGTTCACTAGTGAGGGTGAACCATCTTTTCGTGTGTATGTGCATCAAGTTAAGAACATTTACAAGGATGTCTAGATTGTATTACTCACCCTCACATTTTAAGGTCATGTTAATAAACACTGTCACACATTACCCTTTACCTATATCGATTCATTTGGGCAGCTTGCCTAAATGATGATTAAAATGTTCGATGAGTATAACCACTGGGATTTCCATGAAAACATTTCCCATTTAAGAATGGATACTGACAAATCAGTTGAGGAATTTTTTTATCACTCCCTTCACCTTTATTACGAAATTCTTAAACATCTTTTGAACACCGATTTATTGAGAAAAGAGTTTAAATGCTTGGTTCATGTTTCTCAATATGGTGAACTGCTTTATTTCCCTTCCTCCCCAACTCTTGTGGATCATGAGGCACCTCATATTGTAGAGGAGGAGCCCAACACCCCATATGTTCCTTATCCTACTCCTTTTTCAGTCCCTATGTGGATGCCCCTTGTGGTGATTGTAAAGCTAAGGAATCTCCGCAACTCTCCCTAACCCATCCTCTCATCTATCTCCCGCTTCAATGTAGGAAATTCCAGAATGGCTCAGGAAACCTATAACGAAGACTCATTCCTCCATTCCGCAAGAGGAGGTCATCATTCACAACTCAAGTCTCGAATCTGATCTACATCTCTGTCATCCTCCATAATCCACAAGCCATGACTCCTTGTACCATGACTCGCTTGATCAATCTGCTTCACCAGCCAGCTATTCACATTTTCTTGATTCTCAAGTTGCTGGATCAAATTGCGAAGGCAGTCACATTACACACGTAGAGTAGTAGAAAGGTGAGGAAACTATTAATCTTCCCTCTCTATTTCAAAATTGTGTGCATCAATACAATGGGCTTCCATTCTTGAATGATTCTCAATATGCTAATCTCGGTGAAAGATCCTGTACAATTAATTATTTTGATCAACCCCAGTCTTGGGGAGCCATCACTCCCAGGCTTCAATATGCCTTGACGAATGCCCAAACACATTATGTGATCTTCTATTTTCTCATGAAGACTCTAACTCAAATCTGGAATGTGATCTTGTCAAAGAAGACATTCATATCGAAACTTCCTCTTCACCTCACTTTCTGATCCAGATTTAAATAGGAATGCAACAAATTACAGAGATAATCATAAACACAAATATGCAGTGGAAATAATACTTTGTTTAATTAATGGAAAATACAGAAATATGATTACAACAGTAATGGAAGTAAACCAGCGAGGGCGATGGTAGCTTATCTCTGAGAAGAGATGTGGTGGCTACATGCCTCTGAACTCTCTTACAATGAGGCTCGAAGACCTATTTATTGTTGAGAAATAATGGAAAACCCTAAACATCCAAAAACCTAACCCTAGAAGATGAAACGCCAATTTGGGCCCCATTTGGGAAAATACATCAACTTCCCGGGGTTGTATCTTTGGCATATGATCTTCATTTGACGTGCACAATATATTGTTAGAAAGATCTATCCGAGAACTACAACTTTGGGAAGAGCAACATTGGTCCATAGACCCATGTTGCTTCCATTTTTCCCAAAAAATGTCGTTTAGGGCCTCAAAACGGCTCCGGAAGTTCAGGACCCAAAAAAACTGCTAAAAACAGTAAGTTGTGCTACAATTAAGGAAACTAAAAATGCTGAGAGAAACAATGGTGGGGATCCAAGTGGAATTGGTAGGTGGCCACCAATGTCCACCTAGATCATTCCTCCCCCCTTAGCAAGTAATGGTCCCCATTGCATTGAGTTCCTCCATGAGATGAGGAAACTTCTGTTGGACTTGGTCCCTAGTGAGCCACTTTCCCTAGTGAAGGAGTTGACCTGCATTGACAACTCGATACAGTTGGATATTCTGTTGGCGAGTGTTCTTGATCTATGTGCCCATGATCCGATTAGTTGTAGCTTGTTCCATGCAATCTAGATTTAATTCTTTGGGTGTGAGCTATTCTGCAATGTCAGATGTGTCTAGTAATGGTGGAAAGTATGGACGAAGGTGGTCCACATTGAGAATTGGGTGCAAGCCAAGGAATGAGGGAATGTTGAGCTTAAATGAATTGTCTCCCACAGCCTTAGTAATGGTGTAAGGACCATATCAGAGTGGTCTCAGTTTCCGATAGGCTCTAGTAAAGCGTTCCTTTTGCAAATGCAACCATACTTTGTCACCCACCTGAAACTTGTGTGGCACCCGATGTTGATCATGTCGCTGCTTGTACTTGGCATTTGATTTCTCCATAATTTCATGGACCTGTTGGCGAATATGTTGGATGTGCTCAATGAAGCTGGTTGCCTTGTCTGTTTTGGACTAGACATGAGTCGAATCTATGTGAGTAGCTGCAAGTGGCATGGCCACATAAATGGGGCATAGTGGCTGGAATCCCAAGCCCACTTGAAAAGGGTTGTGGCTAGTCGAGCTGTGAAGAGCTCGATTGTAGCTGTGTTGAACATACGGGAGCCTCTCGTCCCATGTGTGTGGATGCTTTGAGTTGTACATGCGCAGAATGTGTACAATCATCTTGTTGATGACCTCTATCTAGCCATCAGTTTGAGGATGGAAGGTTGTGGACTTAGTGAGTTTGGTATGTATTGAGGAACCGACTGTCCCGATCTGAGATGATAGACTGTGGGATCCCAAAGTGCACCCACACTCATTCAAAGAAGAGTTTAGCAGTGGCTTCTACTGTGGTATTCTTCTTGCAGGCCACCATAATGGCCATCTTTGAGAACCTGTCAATGACCACAAAAACACAGTCGTTTCCATGCTTAGTGGAAGGAAGGCCTGACATGTAATCCATGGATATGGATTCCCAATGTCGATTAGGGGTAGGCAGTGGGGTATAAAGGCCTTGCTTCTTGATGGTCGATTTGGAAATGGCGCATGCAGTACATGATCCGATGTACTTCCCGACATCCTGTCGAAGATTCGGCCAATAGAAATACTTTTGCAGTACTACCAACATTTTCTCGACTCGAAAATGCCCAGCAGCCCAACTGTAGTGTGCTTCCCAAATCATCTTGGCATGCTCACTTGAAGGAACACAAAGGTGACCCATGTGGCATAACAGGGCATCCTGGAGGTGAAAATCTAGAACATGTCGACCCTCCAAGAGTGTCTGGTATGTGTGGCTGAATTTTGGGTCACTTTTGTAGAGAAGTGGCCAATCAGAAGTCTCTTTCCCATAAGAGTTTAGCACGGTGGTTAACGCCATGATCGGTGGTCGACTGAGGCAATCTGCAACATTATTGGTGTTACCCTTCTTATACTTGATATTTAAATGGAACTGTTGCAGGTATGTAGACCACTTCTGATGGCGATCATTCTGCAATTTCCCTTGGGTCTGTAAGAACTGCAGAGGTCGGTGGTCTGTGTGGATGACCGTTTCCTTCCCCAAAATGTAATGCTTCTATTGTCGGTAGGCCTGCACAATGGAATACATCTTTTTGTCATAAGTGAGATACTTCCAGATTGTGTCTGAAAGTGTCTCACTGTGATATGCCACTGGATGCCCGTGTTGAGTAAGGACTGCCCCAGTAGCATAGTCAGATGCATCTGTCTCAACCTCAAATGGTTGTTACAAATCTGGTAACATGAGCATTGGTGCCATGCAAAGGTGATCTTTCAACTCTATGAATGCCTTTTGTTGAGATTCAGAACAAAAGAATTTTTCTTTCGCTCCTCCCTTGGTGACTTGACTCAAGGGCCAAGTCATATGAGAAAACCCCAACAAGAACCTGCGGTAAAAGTTGGCAAGACCTAGAAAGCTGCGGAGCTTTGTCAAAGTGGTTGGAGATGGCCAATCCCGAATGACTTGGATCTTGGTTGGATCCACATGCACCCCTTGTTCATCAATAATGTATCCCATATATTGAACCTGGGTCATGCCAAAATCACATTTCTCCAAATTGGCACATAGCTTGTGTTGCCACATTATTTGGACCACCAATCGGATGTGGTGGAGGTGCTCTTTCCAACTTTGGGAAGAGAAATATTGGTCCATGGACCCATGTTGCTCCCAGATTTCCCAAAAAATGTCGTTAAGGGCCTCAAAATGGCTCCGAAAGTTCAAGACCCAAAAAAGTGCTAAAATTGTAAGGTGTGCTACAATTAAGGAAATTGAAAATGCTGAGAGAAACAATGGTGGGGGTCCAAATGAGCTTGCTAGGTGACCACCAATGTCCACCTAGATCACTTTCCCTTGTGTCCTACCATTCACAACGCATCTACATGCATCGAAGATACTCCATGTTCTCTTACTTCTTCATTCGATGAGTTATCTCCTCAATTGACACAATGCAGTGAGGTTGTCCATGATGAAGTTAAAAATAGTTTAATGACAGATCATACCTCCCATTCCCCATCATCTCTTCTCTTGACTGAAGACAACTATTCAATTCAACTTGTTGAAGTTGAAAAATCTAGTGCAACCTATGATAGAAATGAGCAACAACATCCATCCTCAAGCCATGCATGATCTGGTTCAAGCTTCAAAATAAGTTTTCGCAATTCTAGAAAGTTTTGGGACGTGCCATGGAGTTGAGGAACTTCAATTTCTATTGATGGTTATGTCAAGACCTCCTGATTTTGATAAGCCCCCAGAACCCTATTAGATCTAGTTTCTCACGCACAATGTTGGCTTACAGAGGCCTGACCCAAGTTCAACGTTAAATAGGAAAAAAAATCCCTACACTATTGGCCATTTTTGCATCAGCCGACGAAATGCAGACTGAAGTCTCACTTGAAGCAGTATGGGGGTATATTGGAACCAAGTGTCTACACCCTGAGAGGGTTGTGATGTTGTTTAATTCCCTTTATTCCTCCCTTCGTGCAGGTTCCTTCACTCTAGGGCATGTAAGATGAGCCCTCTATTCCATCGTTCCGTACCACCACGAAAGGGTATGATTGACCTTCACACAGCATAACCTGGTGCTCAGGTATTTTCATGCTACTATGGCAGTGTGTTGTGCGGATTCCCCAATTAGTCTAAGTGATTTTCTTATCTCGTCAAATACTTAAAGTTAACACTGCATAAGTAGATATTCGTAATTGCATTCAATTATTCATTGTAATTGCATTCATTCGCGCATCATATAAGAATAATAAAGGATATTCACACATAAAATATCCAAACGCATGAACAGAACAAAGACATAAAAATTGCAGAATATCTCCTTTTATTAATATCTTTCAAGTGTTATGTCCGCGCACTTAACTGCAGACTTCTACCCTAGGCTTTTATGCACTTAGTTGTAGATCCTCTACCTATGCTACAACCCAAGACTTAGACTTCTTGCTTCTAAGCTATGACTCCATTACATTTTGTGTCATTCTATTGATGGCTCTAACTACTTAGAGCTGAGCTCTTTTTATACAATCCCATGGTCCGCGAACCATGGGTATATCTCTTACAGCTAACTTTACTTTACAAAACTAAGGGCGGACTACCCTTTTTGACACATAACACCTTTGAACTTTGCGACCACAAAATGCGGAGTCTTTGGAATTATATTACAAAAATTGACTTAAATATGGCCTTTTAGCCCCAAAACTACCCTTGGGGGATCCCTCTCCCAACATGCCCCCAACGCAAACATCGTGACTCACCCTTGAGTCACTCGGTAGGGGTGGAGATCATTTCACGAAGCCCATCCAGCTTGATCCAGATTACCGCAACCCCAGCCATGCACTGAGTTGCTGCCTGCTTTGCATCTTCTCTTGCGCTATCAACCTGAATTGTTTGTTGTGTCGCTTACAAAGTTGCAAGATTGTCTTTGATGTTTCCTGTGACTGCGTAAGCTTCCTCTAGCCAGGGCTTTAGTTGTGCCTTCAATACCACTTCCTTGTGCAGTCCTATGTCCACTTATTCCTTCAGCTACTTGGCTTCCCGTAGCTTGGCTAACCTTTATGTCAGTGTGATCGTTCACTGTGCCCTTAACTTCGTTGTAGCAATGTTGTAGCTCGTGCACTTCCATCTCTAGCCTCTACATGTTTGGGTCCTCCTGAAAGCTGGTCAGGACCTCAAATGATTACTTGAACAACTATGTGTAGTCTGCTACTGCACTCTCCATTGCCACGACTACTTCTATGAAAGCGGCCACTCACTATTCCTTTACCTTTGGCAGTGTTGAAGGATAGGCCCTCAACAAGAGCTCTATAATCTGTAGGCTCAACTCCAACTGAACCTACTCCATCTTTGTCTGAGTATCATGCACCCCTGTGGCCAATTTGTGGATGCAGACCTCGAATGACTCCTCCTCTAGAATGGCCAACTCTGGGACCATTCTGCATGCTTCCTCCATGACCTGCATGATCTTCTTACTCTGGTTGGCTGCCTCGGCCTCAACAGTGATGGCAACATTTCTCTCTAGGGCCATTTTTTTTTTTATCCGTTGTTCGATGATCACCTGGAGAGCACGGTGCTCTTGGGCCATCAGTTCTGCAATTAATCCATCCTGCAAGATGTGAAGTGCTTAGCATGGAAGTGCTACCAAGTTTAGTCCAACTCCCTTCAAGGTGTTGATAATGGGCCTGTCAGCCTCATTTTCTGTGGTCAGTGCTCCATCTAGCAACACTATCACACTGGAAGCCTTCATGCACAACATATTGGCAACCTTTGACATGTCGATAGCCAAGCTGGTAGACACCGTACCGGCTTGCGATGCACGGGTCTGAAACTCCTGCAGCCTGATCTGGATGGCCCCTAGGATGATCTATTGTTCTTTTTCAAACTGTTGTAGGGCCTCCACAGTGACATCTCTAACGGAGTCACTGATATCATGTAAGTCACCCTCTATCAGTGTGATAGGTTCCAGCAAGGTCTTGGTTTCCTTGGATTTCTTTCTGGACCCTCCCTTCTCTAGCTCTCTTACGTACTTAATGCGGGCGCACACTCGTGAGGGTCTGCGCCATGCTGCTCTGTTTCTTCAGCTTCAGGTGAAGGTAACTGCGTGCCTTTTTCAAAGCCCCCCTCTGTGCCACCTATCTGTTTTCCTGCCTTCTTTCTTGTTTGCTTTGCCTGGACCTTTTTAGCGGCCTCATTTTCCTTTTCTCGACCAACTATGCCATCTTCATCTTGACCTACTCCTTCTTATTCTATGTAGTGGACTTGCTTCCACCCACCACCAAGTTTGTGGTAGTGCGCCACTCCTCCAGCCATTGATCAAAAACTGCATCAATGGCATCATCTATGGCCAGATATGGAAGCTCGTACAACCTCTGTGTAGGGTCCTTCCACGGCCTGATTGATACTCGATGGAAATTAGCTTTAAACTCAATGTAGCCCTATAGATTGGCATACACCGTGGGTGACAATCACGGCTTGTGATCAATAGTCATCCTGATATTCATTTCCATCAAGATCCAAAAGATCTTGTAGTCTCGAACCCGCTGCGCGTCCTTGGTTGCCCAAAGCGAAGCATACTTAACTGCTTCAGGAAGGTCTGGCACAACCGAAGGGAGCTGGCTCTCCTCTGGTAGATCCCACATTACCAACACAATCAACAATAAGAGCCACGCATAGTGGAATGTCTTGCTTTGCTCTTGTGCTTCGTCGCAGTTCGCTAGGAACTCTTTGTGAAGGTAGTTTGACCTATTAAACTAGACTCCTTCTACGCACTGTTGTGCGAGCGTGATAATAAGTGTCGACGCCTCATTGGTACGGCACTTCCGCATCACCTTCCTTGCAAGGATCTGCATTTCCACCTTCACAGTAGGGTCAAAGATGTTGGAGATAGCGTACTCACACAGCTTCTTCACCAGCTTGAATTTCTCCTTCATTTATTCTGCTAGAGCCTGCTCGGCATCCTTGCCGCCAAAGATCATTGCTATATTCTTGCTTGTATATGGCAGGCACGTTATTTTGTGAATCAACATATCAATGATGGGTATCGGCTCCTCCAGCCACAAAAATCCATCAAACACCAAGCATAACAGCTGCTTCATGACCAAAACTGTCACCGTCGTGCAGTTATAGTGTGGCACCCAGAGCAGGTTGAGCAATCATGCCTTCTCTACTTCCTTGAGCCACCTCCACAGCTCCAAGGTGGTCATTCTCATGTTTGTATCTATGATGCGATAGATCAGCTGCTCGATAGCCAGTTGTGAGAACTTCTCGTGGCTTGCCAAGTCCCAATCTTCAAGCTTCAGTATCAGCACTCGTGCCAAGCATGGACCATCGAAAGAAATTTCATCCAATAGCAGAGGGGTTTGCAGGGGATTCTTACTCTCATCGATGTCCTTTGGGACCTTGGATTTAGGCTTATGCAGAGAGACATACTATGGAAACCATGTAATAGGGTCTACACCCTGGGCTTCAACATCTTCTACTTCTACTCCCAAATCCTCATCATCCATCTAGATGTTTTCGATATCCTCCTACTCTTCTTCTAGGTTTATATTCTTTCCTTTCCCCTTGGTAGTGGGCTTTGGTGGGTTTCTCCTTGGTGATGGGTGCACCAGTGTGGCAGACTGCCTGCCCTTCTTATCCTTCATGGTCTCCTTCATTGGGGTTGGCTTTGGTCAGTGGTCTCGGCGATTTAGGGACCTCCACCAATACTTCAGCCACTTCCGAGGCAGCTACTTCTGGAACAGCTACTTCGGCCTCCATATCGATTTCTTGCATATTATCCTTGGCTACCACTTCTTTGATGTTCATAGCTTCTACGCGTGTCTACATGATGTTATTTCCTAATTCTTGTGTCTCTTTTGACAATTGTTCAAACGTCGAACTCGCTTTCAGATATTGAAAGAATTCATGGTTCATGTGCACCTGATAGCACAACAATTCAGTTCTAAAAATTCCAAGTGTTCTTTACTGGACAACCACTTATAATTTATAGGGAATTTTGAATTCAAATCTGACCATTCCCCCCAAAATCGGTTCATTAATGCCGGATTGGCAGCAATTTTTCAAGGATCTAAGCCATAAATTTCGTCTTAAATGTCGATCGCCCACTCCATTTGGCCTCATTTTTTCCATCTTGTCATGAACAGTGATCATAATAGTCACTTTCTAGCCAACATGCATGATTTCTCCCTGGGTAGCGTAGCTCCCTCCGCGTTGTTGCAAACCTAGTGACACTTCCTTGCTTCGTGCCATCCTCTAATCGCGTAGCTCCCGAACCCGGGCAATGTAGTTTATAGTCTCATGCCTCCTTTCAACTACTTGGAGCATTAAGACTATGCCACCTTTATCTAGTCCCATGGCAAGATTTCTTGTGTATGGCTTCAAGCGACTGCCATTCACCTTTCCTAGGAAGGGTTCTCCATTTAATTTGACCAGTTGTACTACTCCTCCATCGGTAATTTCCTTAATGACGTAGGGCCATAACCAGTGCATCCTGAAAATTCCCTTGAAATTTATTAAATTTACTATCATATAGCAAAATCAGATCATTTACCTCAAAGATGTGCAGCTTAATGTGTCGATCATGCCTTGCCTTCTCGCATTGCTTTTGGACCTATTAGTGAAATCCAACTAAAAATCCTTCTTCCTCCAGTTCATCTAGTTGGGTGAGCCTCTCTTCTAGGGCTCTGCGATCCATCATACTTGTGAGCACTACCATGCGGAGATTAGGCATGATATAATCCATAGGCATTACCACTTCAACCCCATAGACAAGCCTAAAGAGTGTTTTTCCAATCAACTTCTTGCATGTCGTTCGATAAGCCCATAGCATCGCAGGTATGCATAGGTCCCAATCACTTCACTGAGCATTGAAAACCTTAGTCAGTGTGTTTTCAAGCACCTTGTTGAATGCATCCACTATCCCATTAGCCTATGGGTGATAAGGTGTGCTCTTCTGGTGGTATACCTTAAATTCCTCCGTTAGTGCACTAATCGTCTCATTCAGAAAATGTGTACCATGATCACTCATCAAGATCTTCAGACAGCCAAATCACATCACTTCGTGCTGAAGGAGGAATTTTGTAGCGGTTGTGCCTGTGCAATCCTTCACAGGCTGTGCCTCTACCCAATGAGTCAAATACTATGTCGCGTTGATAATATACCTTGCTCCTATCTTTCCTTATGGCTCAATAGGTCTGAAAAAATCTATCACCCCACTTCTCAAAGGGTTGCAACGTCATCTGTGGATTCAAAGGCATCTCATCCCTCTGTAATGGCCTGCTAGTCCTTTGACACACATCACATGCCTTGCAATATGGTTTTGAGTCCTAATGAAGGGTTATCCACCACAACCTTGCCAGAGAATCTTCTGCACAGTTGCTCTTCCCACATAATGTCCTCTCACGGAGCTCCCATGAGCATATGTGAGGATGCTGCTTCTTTCAAACTTAGGTACACATCGTAGCCATATCTCATCAATCCCCATTTTGTACAGATGCCCAACAATGATAGAGAAATCTGTCACACGCACTACTAATTCTTTCTTTTGTTGGACAGTGTACCCTTCTAGTGTAGTTCTTGTTGTTAGGAATTGTATTATATTCTCAAAATGACCATATGCGACACGCACTACAAATAGCTCCCGTTAGGCAATACTTCTTCCAAGTTAGTGGGCTCCTCCCCTGTTTCGATGCACGACAGATGGTCTGGTCCCACGTTCAGTCATCGAGGCTTCACAGGAACTTCATAATCATACTCTAACAACAATAAGAGCCACCTACAAATTCCCCCCCACAACACAGGCTTATTGACCGGTACTTCAACGCAGAGTGATCTGTGTACATCTTAAAGTGGCCTCCTAGCAGGTAGTGCCTATACTTTTGGAGTGCATACAACATAGCTAGTCCTTTGTTCTCAGTGGTCGAATAGTTCTTCCCTACTTTGGATAATCTTTGGCTTGTGAATGTCATAGGATGGTCCAAGCCTTCTCTGCCAGCCTGTGTCAGTACTACTCCCAGCGCTATACATGACATGTTTACATGTACATGAAACTCTTTCTTCCAATCCAAGAAGAATAGAATTGACACTGTGACCATATTTTCTTTCAATATATCCAAGCTCTTCCTACGTTCATCATTCCAACAGAGGACATCATTCTTTAAAAATTTCTCCATAGGCACAGTGATCTGGGCATAGCCTTTGATAAACTTTCTGTAATATCCCTCGTGTCCCAGAATAGTGCACAACTGCTTCACACTCCTCAATGCTTCCAAGTTCAATAACACCACTATCTTCACATGATATACCATCAATCCTTGTCTACAAACCACATGGCCCAACAGGTTCCCAAAAGGAACACGAAATAAACACTTCTTGAGATTGAGCACGATCTGGTATCTTTGACAGGTATCCAGTATCAGGCATAAGCTTGCTACATGGTGCTTCACTAGCCCAAATACAGTCGAGTCATCAAAATATACCTCTAGGAATTTATGAATAAATTCTTTGAATGCCACAACAACCACACGCGAGAAGATTGCAGGCGCATTCTTCAATCCAAATGGCATTACAGTGTACTAAAAAAACCCCCACTCAGTCACAAAGGTTGTCTTGCTCCTATCCTTTGGCACGGATTTGAACTGGTGGTACCCAGAGAACCCATCAATGAAGGAATATGCTTCCTGGCCACCTACATTGTCCAACACTTGATCAGTGAATGGAGTGGAGAAAGGATCATGTACGCAAGCATCATTCAAATTTTGGAGATCCACACATATCCTTATTTCATCCTTCTACTTCTTCTCTTGTACCACCATTCGACTTACCTAGTTGGATTCTTCGATAGGCTCGATGATACCTGTCGTGAGCATCTTATCTAGCTCTAAGCAAACCTTCTCCTTATATTTCGGATTGAGATGGTAGGGTCTTTTCTTAACCAGCTTTATGTCAGGCTTTAATGTAATCTTCATCATACCCAGGTCCCCGATTATCCCCTTCAGATCCGTAAAATTGGTAGGGAACAAATCCTGATATTCGCGGAGCAATTCAGCGACCTTATCTACATCGCATCATCCCAGTAGTTTACAATCTTCACAAATTTGGGTTTTGTCTTCATATCAATGTTCACTTGTTTCGTTTTCAATGACGTAGTTATATCAGGGTTCTCAAACTATGGTCCTTTAACCTCGTGATGGCCTTTTGTTTCCAGAATGTTAATTTTCCATACATCCTTGCCTTCTTCCTTAGTAGTCACGTTATAGCACTCAAGTGCATGACTTATCTAAGTAGCCCACTCAAGATGAACCAGATCCAAAGGATCTTGTGGTATCTGAAAGATAGCTACTTTCACTTCTTGTATCGCCTCATCAATACAATCAAACCCATCTTCAAAACTAAATGTCATTACAAAGCCCTCGTGTAGAACATCCCATTAACTTGTACCATGGCAGAGTTCTGTTTCTACATACCAATTCATTGGGACAACATCCATGATATGATAGAACAAGTGCACCCACTCAGGTTGGAGCTTTTCTCCATAATCCTGGGTCCATTTGGCCAAATGCGCATGTGAGTCATCCTGCCCATCATACTTGTCTGTCATTCACATCTTAGGCTTCCCAAATAATGTACTCATCATCCTCCTACATTCGCACCAATCATCAATGCTTCCTTTATGCGTACCCCACCATCTTGCAACCGTGCAGTGCTCAGTCCAATGTTGAGAAGTGTTAATTTTCTGGTACCTCCCTTTCAAATGCATCCAAAAATATATCTACCACATTCAGGCCATCATAAGTACGAAGATTTCTTACCTCTGAGGACACATAGTGAAACGATTGGGTCATCATATTGAAATTTAGCATAGTTACTTCATGTAATTTATTCTTCAAACGTTCTATCTCTTCATGGGAGTCCAAAGTGCAGGAAATATCACGATCCCAAGTAATATGTCCATCCGCGGTGGGATTCACCCAATCTTGGTCTCGTGTTTTTAGCTTATAGATAAAGTCCAGATCGTCACCACTTTCATAATCATAGACTGGTTTCGTGTAGCCCGATCCTTCAGTCGGATCTAGAGGTATTATTACACGCAAAGATTTCTTCTCGAAGATCATCTTCCACTTCTTTAGATTGATTACCCCATTCATATCGATAGGTCATTCAATTCCTAGGAGCGCAAGATAGGTATTTTCGTCATCCACTATCTCTATTAATTCAAACTCAACCAATGCGCTCACACCTTCAATATCCACAGTCACCCCTGTAGCCACCCCATGGGGATGATCTTCTGCTAATTCACCATCCTTAGTTGAATCAGAGACCATTGCAGTGCGGGTCTCCCCATCCGTTCCCAAGTTTCCTTTGGTAGGACATTCGCATCTAACCCCAAGTCCAAAATGACCTGATCCATTTCATACTCTCCTATCTGCGTGGTCAGTCTCATTTCCCATCCTGTCCAGCGCATCTATTGATGAGCTCTTGCAATCCATTTATAGCCTTACTATCGCACAGTAACTTCATGCAGGTCTCTAGGAAAGTTGTGAGCATAGAGGGGTCCATCTCTTGGTCAGGCTTATCCTTGCTTCGTGAGGTGGAGACCTCAGGGAATCTCTCCTTAGCTTCCATGAAGGTTTCACGTGCACGCTCCAAATCAAACTCAACCTCCTTTTCCAGAGCTTTACCAACCCAAGCACTGTCTTCTAGTTGTTTCCCTTTGTTATCTCCTGTCGCGATTCCACTCCTAGGCACTATATTTACGTTGGATTTTCCTTGTGTGGCTCAGACCTCATCATCTGCATATTTTGAGTCAACGGAGGTGGTAGCGCTCCTTTTTCACATATCCTAGCTATCAACATAGGACAATCTTCCATTTCATGATCAAACAACATGTAATACTTGCACGACATATCTTTTTGATTAGTACAATTGCGTGCATATTGTCTCGGTCCATCGCAATTATAGAAAATCAACTATCCTCAACCTCTGGTAGGTCCTCCTCTGCCTCAGTCTCATCCACACCCCTGAAATCCTATCCATGCCATCCTTGCACTCTGGTCAGGGGGGCTCGTTTTAGCCTAAACCCTATAGGTGGGACTTCTATCCATCATCAATTCATAACTCCTACAATTTCACTCACCATGCCTACCGATATACAAAAGTTGTAGAACAGTTGTTACGGTGTTTGTACAAACTTTTGTAGCATATGGCAGTTATTTGTGGCATGTTTTCCTACTACCTGACAGATAGTGAACCACAATGCAGGCCCCGCTTTTGGTCCTGCTTGAGCTTTTGGCCTCAAAGGCATCGATTCTCCTCCTACAATATAGTTCGCAAAGACTGGGAATGGTCTTTTTCATGACCCTGACTCTTGCATTTTAGGCATCATACCTCCTCGCACACCTTTGGTCAAACCTTCATGTCCTACTTTAGACTTTGCATCTCAAGGCATAGATTCTTCAACTGCGCATGGATCTGCTAAACCCCAAGGTTTGGATCTTGCATCAGAGTTTCATGCAGTCTCATTGCAATCTCTAAGGCTTCCACTTGAGTTGTTATCTTTTGTTGTGACAACGCGGCCCTTAAGTGTGGTAGTAGCGAAGCCACAAATCACTCATGATGCTGCCCATCTGTCAAATTCATGTTGGCTTCAGGGATTATACACCTCAACCTCTGATCTAGTTCTCAAGGTGTTTTTCCTAGTTGCATCACGATCTCTTTGAATCCCACAATCGACTGTGCCTCAGATTTAGGCCTATTGAACTCTCTATTCATTTTTTTTGGATATCTGCCACTCTAGCATTCAGGTTGTCATTAGAGAACTTGATATACCAGGTTAGCATGCGATATTGTAGGGCACTAACCTGTGTCACCTTCTTTATATGATCATTTGTAACACCTTGAGCTTTCCATACAGCGCTCACAATGAACCAAAATTGGTCCAATTCTTCATTTTCCAAGCCTTTGAACAAAGGCAGCTTCACTGCGTGTGCCATACTGAACTACGGTGGAGCTAAAGGTGGTACGGGTGAAGTTCGAGGTGATGGTGGTGAAATTGGAGGTGGTGTGGGCAGAGGTGGTATTCACGGGAATCCTTGTCTAATTAACTGAATAGCACTTCATGGAGAAACCTTCACAATCCCTTCCTCATCGCCTTGTGGAGGTGAAATCAACGGGCTATACTCCAGACCCTTTTGTCCTTCATTCCTATAAGTTTTTCTACTTCCCATAGTTTCGAACATCAAGGTAGCTACATAACCTATTTTTTGCACAATAGAATTTAATCTAGGTATTCAAAGATTTTACGTACTTACCTCGTGGTCCTTCGAAAAAATGTTGCTCCACCTCGCTATAGTTGACTGTGGTGTAGACCGCGAATTTAGTCACAAATCCTCCTATGACGCGATCGATCCAATGATAGACAACGCGGGTGTTCTTGTCCTTAGATGCTTCTAATTTTTGTATTAGCTCTAGGGTCCAAACAATAAGACTGTCAAGTTTCCACCTTTCTTGGCTATCTGCTGGCTTCGTGATCCACTCGTATAGCTGAATAGGGAAGGAGAAGAAAAATATCTCATGGATCTCTATATATAGGTATCTATCCAACCACTGTTGCTTTGTTAGTTGCGGGTTTCTGTTCTCCTGCGCGTGAATTCGTGGATCTTCATGTCCAACCAGTCTCCAATCTCTTTCTTAGATGGATTCTAATGATATGACATCACACATCCCTTATGGAGATCTCAGTCTCGACAATGGAACCATTTGTTGGCTTGCAAGGGCCTGACCCAGGTTCAGCGTTAAATAGCCAAACAAATCCCTACACTATTGGCCCTTTGGGTATCAGCCCGCGGAGCGCATACTGAAGTCTCACTTAAAGCAATATGGGGGGATGTTGGAACCAAGTTTCCACACCCTAAGATGGTTGTGATGTCGTTTAATTCCCTTTATTCTTGCCTTCACACAAGTCACCTCATTCTAGGGCTTGTAAGATGAGCCCTTTATTCCGTCATTCTGTACCACCACGAAAGTGTACAATCAACCTTTGTGTAGCCCTAACACTGCATAAGCAAATATTCGTAATTGTGTTCAATTATTCAATGTAATTGCATTAATTTGCACATTGTATAAGCATAATAAAGGAAATTCATACATAAAATATCCAAACGCATCAACATAAAAAAGACATGGAAATTGCAGAATATCTCCTTTTATTAATACCTTTCAAGTGTTACAACCTCTGTCCGCCCTGCGCACAGAACTGCAGGGGTTCGCACACTCAGCTGTGGACTTCTACCCTAGGCCTCTATGCACTCAGTTGCAAAGCCTCTACGTATGCCACAACCCAAGACTTAGACTTCTTTCTTCCAAGCTATGACTCCATTACATCTTGTGTCATTCTATTGATGGTTCTAACTACTTAGAGCTTAGCTCTTTTTATACAATTCCATGGTCCACAGACCATGGGTAGATCTTTTACAACCGACTTTACTTTAAAAAACTAAGGTCGGACTACCCTTTTTGACACATAACACCTTCATGCTCCACTACCATAAAATGTGGATTTTTAGAATTATATTACAAAAATTGACTTAAACATGGGCTTTTAGCCCCAAAACTGCCATTGTGGGATCCCACTCGCAACACACAATCCGTCTATCTACATGGTTTCAGTCGATGTGAATTCACGTGTAAAAAAATTTTGATATTTCGGATGTGATCTCTCCAATTTTCAAAATTTCACTTATGACCGAATTCATGAATATGTTACAACACGTCCATCTTGATGCACATATCTTACATCAAACTCGGGTTGGGCATGTTTGTCTCTCATGAAAGCATGGAATTGTGAGGTTGATCATCTCACATACTATGTTTACCTACAATCATACTTATTGAATCTTCCCTCTCATGATCATCTCCTCGGTCTTCTTGCAAACCTTGCACTTCAAATTTTTCTGTCATATCTGGCTTACAACAAACATGGTTCGATTGTGCAGAGAGTTCGAAATATTATTCAAATTGCAAACTAGGAATTTTATGTCTCAACAAGCTTATCTGACAATTTCTCTATCTTGGGTGACTGTTATTTGGTTTATTATTTTCCCATCAGCACATCCAATGATAGTTCCTTTATCCTTTATAATATTCACTGTTTAGTATATTTCTCCTTAGATTTCTGTCAAGCAGGTTAGGCACTTAGGTCTGCGCTAATGGCAGGTCCTCACTGTCTTGGCATGACTATTGAGAATGACCAGATTTATTCTTCCTTACAAGATTTCCATCATGATCCCGTCTGTCAAACAAAAAATTCACTCGTTCATAGATCACGAGGCTATCCAAATAGCCATTATGAATTTTAGGACCTAATCATTGAATGGCTAGAACAATCTTACTTGGAAAGCCATGTTGCAGGTAACAAGCTTCAATCTTTTCTCGTGCTTGATAAGAAGTTCAATGGAGATAAGGATTCACTTGCTGCTGAGGTTTGTTTAGAAATGATATCCATCATAGAGGTAAGGATATGTATTGGGTGGTTTATCTTTGTGTGCATGAGTTGCCTTCGCTCTGTGAACATTGGTTGCACTCACGCACAAAGTTGCAAGAACAGTCACACAAGGTTCATGA
This sequence comes from Pinus taeda, assembly GCA_000404065.3. NCBI lineage: Eukaryota > Viridiplantae > Streptophyta > Pinopsida > Pinales > Pinaceae > Pinus > Pinus taeda. The sequence continues at coordinate 103,846 of APFE030079428.1, read as the reverse complement.
TGGGCATTCAAAGGTTTATCTCAAGATTCACACTTGTCGCTCTTAGCTTTTAGACAGTCTCACTAAGAACATGTTTTGTATTGTTTCTCTATGTTATCTTGTCAATAAAACATGCTAAGTGTATGATCATAATATCACGTCTACACAAGTTCGCGTGATCTCACACTTAGCCACTTTTCCTGAAAACTTGTCAACCAGAGAAACCTATTAAATGGGACCCCGATCTCAGTAACCTTGCTCTACTACCTAGAAATGCGAAGTGCTTGAGGATGCCCCCATGCAGCTACACTACACAATCCTAGAAGTGAGTAGGTTGTCTGTCTCCTAGAGCAACACATAATTTGCCTCCAAGCATGATCCAATCTGCGCTTCCCACAAGATCAGTTATCAAGCCTCCCTCTAGTCTACGAGAAATTTTCTCTTGACTCTGACTTGATACTACATTGTTCCCAAAAAATGTGTTAGCTGGTCATTTGAAGTCCCACTCTACATTGTTAGCAAGAATTGTGCAAAGTTGCACAGATGACTCCTCCTTGGCTCTGCCTCCAAGAAATGTGTATAGTTTCCCAACAGCCCCTCAGCCTTCCTATCTTGAACTGTGCCCAGAAAATGCACAGAACTGGATTGTAGTCCATGGGCTCCCTGTCTTGCACTATCTCTTAGAAATGTGTAGATTTTCCTAGCAATCCCCTGAGCTGTCTGTCTAGCACTTAGTCCAGAAAATGCACAGATTTTCCCTAATGGTCCTCCAGATGTCTGTACCGCACTATCTCTAAAAAATGTGTAGTTATGACGAGAAACTTCCCGAAGCCCAATCATGCCATTATTTGTAAAATTGTACAAATTGTCTTGCTAGTTCCTCCTATTGCCCCGATCTCTCTCCCTCTAGAAATTACGTAGAATTGTCCAATAGTTCCCTGGACAACCAGCCTTGTCTTCCCCCCAAGAATTGTGTCGATTCTACACAACTGGGTTTCACCTACTAGTTGACATTACTGACCCTGATTGCGCAATTTGGCCTCTGAGTCACCTATGTGCAATTTTTTCCAACAGTACTCCAAAACCCCTCATCGGAACCTAAGTTGTGCTCTGCATAGTTTCAGTGTCTTGTCCTCTCTCGGTCACCTGGACTCGAAACAAAAAAAATTGCATCATGCTAGACTAGGAGATTTTTGGATTTGATGTCATCCCATCATGAGTGAATTTTAAGAACAGGTACATTGATGGAACATGGTGCAATGATGAATGGGATGAAGAAGGAGTGCATTCTAGAAGACTTTCCTGCAGCTGGATGGACATACTCATCACATCAAGAAGTAAGCAAAAGAGGACATGCATGGGACCACCAAGCAACACCAAGACCATCAAAGGCCCCATGACACTTTTCCATGAGTGGATGAAGACGCAACACACCGAGAGGAAATCTATCACTCAGCAACATAGCAGCTTGACATGGACACCACAATCAGCCACTACATGTCAGCAGTGTCATGTCGAGTTACGCCACGAGTTGTCTTGACCACATCACTACTAAGGGCCATAATTGCTGTAATCAAATGTAATGTAAAGTTAAAGTCCAATAGACACACGTATGAAATTGAAGAGTCACATCACTTAAAAAATCATAAGAAGTTGAACGGTCATGAGGGAACACCAAGAGTCACAAGGGTCAATCATCACCCTTGGCTATACATACCCCCCTCATCATATGAGCAAAGGACTTTTCAACTTGGCTCCTCCCACATAGCCTTGAGAGTCTGTAGTCTATTCTCTGAGGAGCGAGGAGTGGATTCAATTTCCCACTACTAGGACTAGTGATGTATGGTGTACAGATGTGTCTTCGAAATTTTGTTTAATTCAAAATCTTGTCTCAGGCCAGCATATTTTCATGTATTTTTTGTATCCATTTGTAAGACTATTCTTTAAACATTTCTAATGCATGTTTGCTTAAGCTGGACTAAGGTAGTCAAGCTACTTGGTAATTTAGGACAAACCATTCTTGTTTTCCTTAGTTATAATGACCGTCACCCCCGTGTGGGCTATCCCATTGGACAGTGTATGTGTTTTCCCTTGCACTTTGGTTTTAATGACCACCGCATCCACTGTGGACTATTCCGTTGGATGTTGGACATACCCTTGTTCTTTTCACATGTTTCTCTCCCTAGTTGGTACTAATACCTCTCATCTAGAGGCTTACTTTTATCCTCTTCCTTACAGTAAGAGAACTTGGACACAAAATTACATTACGCACTCACTAGGCATACTCACCTCACTTTCATGAAGTTATGAGCATAACCCTCTCATGTGCTTAACATCAAAAGCTAAGGAAAATCTCTAAGATAATGACAACTAGGCCATCGTGTTGGATGGGACTCCTACACCAAACAATTTGAGGTCTAGTTGGGACTTCATGCTGGGGAGGTCCCCTTTGTTGGTGGGTCCAGCATCGTCAACACGATGGCTTTGTTCTCGTAAACCACTTTTCACTTGGTCAATTTTTATAGAGGAAAGGAGAGCACATTATGAGGATAGAAAGAGAAACACCTCCTTTAGCCAATTGATAAATCTGAAACCAAAGGTTCAATGATGGATCACATTGAGGACTTCCAAAAATTGAATATAAGGGTAAATGATGTTCAGATGAGCATAGGATTTACGTTTACATAGGGACTGTAAAGGATAACATGGAACTTGAGGTTCGCCTTTGGGAACTTGATTCATTGGAAAAGGCATTCGGGTTGGCAAGAAAAATTGAAAGAAACATTTGGAAACAAGGAAGCTTCCCACTCACAAGTGTAAATATGGAAGTGTTGTTTCTCCTAGCCTTCCACAACCTAAAAAATTGACACGACAACAATTGGAAGAAAAAAGAGAAAAAGGGCTTTGCTACAGTTGTGATAGCAAATACACTAAAGGCCATAAGTGTGCTAAGAAGAAATTATTTTACATAGATTGTGAAGAGGAAGAAGAAAATCAAAAATAAACTTCAAACAAATAGGATATACACCATGAACCAACCCTAGAGAAAGAATAAATGAGTCTGACCATATCTTGTAATGTACTTGTTAGAGTCGGTCTAGTTATCCCTCCATCAGAGATCAAAAGCTCTTTTTTGCATTTCTTTTTAGGTGTCCCATCTGTTTGATCAGTTGCATTTCGATTAGGCATGCCATAACTCTAATGGAGTGGTTTGTGTCGCTCATTCCCCTCGTGCTTGGCACTGCTGGTTCAGGTTTATTCATTAAAATAAAGTTTTCCAAGGTCATTCACAATCATGTTTTAAATTTTGAGGTTTTAGGTCTAGGGTTGAGTCATTTTTGTCTTGCAAAGTATTAGAAGACCAACAGGACAGAGGGATGTCTTTGATAGATCACCATTTCAATAATTTTCGTTATTGTACAGTTGAATTAGGACTTCTCTTCAAAACTCTATTTTGAAGATAAGTCGCCTTCTCATTTTTGTAAGAAATTATCAAAATTTTCAATCCTTCAAATGTTCAAGTGCAGCCTTGGTATCCTTTGCCAGATCATGTTACAACTATCCCTGCAAACAGAAATCAACAAAGAGCTTCAGTCCAAACCTCAGAAAAGCAAAAGAAAATCAAAAAGCATCATTGTATTAATAGGCCAAAAGTGAAAGTGCCCAAAACTTTACAAAGTGGGTTTTTTAAGTTAATTTATTCAAATTAGATATTTTGTGGGTGTATATAAAGTGAAACAAGTCTTTTGCTTCACCACATATCATAGCAAGAGCATTGTCAAGATTGGAGGGTGAAAAAACCGAGTTTCAAACCCTAGAGGCAGAGTGAAGGTGCGCGCTACGCATAGGATTGGTGCACTACGCATTGGGTGGTGCACTACGCATTGGGCGCACACATCCTATGTAAATTTACACAGGCGCTACACACAGGGAGGTGCGCTACGCATACAACTGGCGCGCTATGCATCCATTCCAGCGCTGTGTTTTGTGCCTAAAACTTATCAAATCACCCCGACAACTACAAGTAGGTGTCTTCTTTGACTCAAGCATCAAGTTGAATAGTGTCTAATGTGTGTTTGAAGAAGTGTAAGTGGTGTTGGGTTTAAGAAAATAAATCAAACCCTAGGCCCTTATTGAAACTTTGTATAGGGTATTAAAAGACATTGTAGACAGCAACACTTCATACCACAACATCTTTGTGATTGTTTTTATGCCCAAATATACCAAACAAAATACCCATTATGGCAGAATGTTTATGATGCTTCAACTGGTTTTTTGAAGATACATTGAAATTGGGATTTCATTACACAATACAGTATACACATTGCAATCCTCCTATTGCACCTATTTTGTTCTCAAAACCATGTTAGATACAGAGTCATCTTATGAGCAAGAAAATGAAAGTGATTCCACCACAGAGGGAAATGTGCCACAAAGACCTCGTAAAGGTGGCAAAGGTGGTAAACATCTCAGAGAAGAACCCACTTCTATGGTACAATTGCAAGCTTGCCCACTTGCCATGGATTGCTTTCGCCACCAGTCATGCTATCATTTTTGTGAGCTAATTTCACAGTTTCAGCATCATCGTGAATTAGCTCGCTTGTTTGTTCTCCATTTACATGATGGCCATGTAAACCTTGCTGGAGTTAATTTCATTTTGTCACCAGAGACCATTGCAGAGGCCACGGGAATTCCGAATATCGGGGAGCAATGGAATAAGCATCAGTAGCTAGAGAAATCATATTATGAGCCATATATTAAACCAAGGTATATGAGGCACTTGAGTAGAGTTTTTCCATTCCACTACCTGAATGATCGGTTTGCACCTTTGATGAAACTTATCATCTGATATTTCAGTTGTGAGGGCAGATTATCACATATTTATGCATACCATGTCCGTTTGTTGATGCTCCTTTCCACTACCTAAATGATCGGTTTGCACCTTTGATGAAACTTATCATTTGATATTTCAGTTGTGAGGGCAGATTCTCACGTCTTTATGCATACCATGTCCGTTTGTTGATGCATTTTACAAGGGTGCGCCTGATGAACATCCCATATTTTATGTTTCGCAACATAGAGAGGATGGTGCCTTTAGTGCAAAAGAAGAGCCCAACACAGCAGCACAGGAGCATATACCATTATGCATTGATCAAAATCGTGGTGATTCATCAGCTGGCACAATAGGGCATTACATGGGAAGATTTTATTGCTCGTGAACTTTTCACAGCGCCTCAGCCACCACCAGAGATAGTTCATGATGAGGGAGGGCCTTCAAAAAAACTTGACATTCCTGATACCGAGCATGTTGATGCTCAAGTATATGTGACATATCAGAAAGACCACAGGACCTTATTTGTAGTCGCACGACGAGTACTATCTCCACCCGGGGTGGAAGGGGTCTCGTTGACACCATCAGCAGAGCGAGTATTATCTCCACATCATGTGGAATGGGTCTCGCTTCCATCTACAACACAGGTACAGAGTCAGGACAGGGGTAAGAGACCCATGGTTGATGAGGGTCCTTCAGGAGGCCAGGACACGGATATCATTGATGTTGATGCTAGCTCTCCTAGTTCCGAGCTAAAGGAGACCATCCGAGAGCAAAGGGCCGAGAATGAATCGTTGCAAAAGAAATTGCAGATGGCTAAATGGGTGATCAATTACTTAGAGCAGCGCAACAAGCAGTTGGAAGATGAGCATGAACTTTATGAGCTGCGGAAGATCCACGAAGACCGAGAATTGGCCCGAAGGAAACCGGTGATTTGAAACCTATTGATAGGGAATCAATGCTCATCCGGGTCAACACTCATTTGGAGAAGTTATTGGCGAAGGCAAATAGGGACAAGGATATGCTTCGTGACATGAAGACTCACTGTTGGGCTCGCATGCATGTTTGCAAAGTGAGAATCAAGGTCCTCAAAAGGTGTTTGAGCAAAGCACAAAAACGACACAAAAGGCCTGATCCGCTTCGAGTTTTGGCCGAGGCTTCACTAGTTGAGCATGATACATGATGGAAGGTATTCACTCCAATTTTGGGCACATTTCGAGAAAATTTTTGTCATTTCAAAAATTTTGGCTTGAGAAACAGGTTTTTGGGTTCTATGCGTAGCGCGCAACGTGCTACCCTGAAGATTGGGAGGTCCAATTGAAAAATGGCCTGTAGTTTTGGATTTGTCATCAAGAAATACACTTGTTCAGCCACTACCAAGGCATTTCATCAAGTTCTGGATGGTCAAAATGTCCAAAAACATCATGAAAACCACCTTGCTCCCACGTTTTCCAACTGTAGGATGTACCTCTGGGAGAATTCCGTTTTGAGGGGGCAAATGAGCTCCAAATTGGAAAATTCTACTTGGGTTGGAAACTCGACATCTAGGGCTTTCCAACGAGCTATCATGAGCTCAATTTGGAGGTTGGGAAGTGCCCAAAAAATAGGCTCAAAGGGGCGCTATGCATAGGGATCAGGGGTGCTACGCATACAGTTTTTGGCCCAGATTTTCACCTTCAGCTCAGGAATTCGGCTAGTTTCCACCAGTTTCACTCTTTGATGTAATTTTTCACCCAACATGATGTAATTTGATGTATGTAAGGTAGCATGGCACTGGTCTACCTTCTTCTAGATGATTCATTCACAAATTAGCAAGAAATCAATGTAATGAATTAGTTTCCTTCTTTTTAGAGGTAGGTTGTTTGGTCATCTAGATTCTTGCTCCATGTTTAGAATTTGTTCAAACTGCTCCTAGAAGGAGGAGCTCGACCCCTAGAGGTTAGGGAATGAGGATAGCTTGGTCTATATATGTAAGTTTTCATTCAGTAGCAGAGGTTGGACTCTTGGGATAGTTTTGAGACTATATTGTACATATTTTACCAGCATTTTTGGCAAAGGAAAGACCAGGGTTTTGCAGCACTATTTGGGATCCATGTGGCTTTATGT